>JABXWE010022186.1:0-22072 GCA_014611495.1 Limonius californicus | reverse complement strand
TAAATAGGTACAAATCAGAGCGTTCCCCGGAACATAGTTTTGAGCGTGTTAGCCGCGCCTTTGGTGCGGAAGGAAAATTTGATACCATCGTTAAAATAATGAAATTAAAATAATGCACTGAATTACATGCGAATTTCTTTCTGTGTTTATCTTGGTGGTTGGGTGGGCACGTGCCCTTGTGCCCTTTAGTACAAGCCGCCACTGCTTCACGTATGATACGAGGGAAGTAGTGAGGTACTCTGGCGAGTACCCGAGCATTGTCAAAGTCCATTTTATGCCCTGTTAAACCAGTATGTTCAGTCACCGCAGATTTTGTAATGCGTTTGTGTTTGCAGTCACCTTTGTGCTCTCGCAATTTTAACTCAATGGTACGATTACCCGAGGGAAGAATAAGATCGTATATACTAGCGAGTGGAGCTGGCATAAAACGCATACGACAAGGAAGAAGTGGATGGGGGCAGTAAGAGAGGGTCCTGAAAATTGGAGATGGAGACTGGACGTTTCCTCTATTTTCTTCTTCCATAGTTTTCTGTCTCTTGCCATTTCTTCTGCCCTACTCCACTCCACTCCCATCTGTTTCAGGTAGTTTCCTATTTCATCATTCTATTTCCGCTTCAATCTGCTCCTTCTTCTCCTCCTCGTTATTCCCATTTTCCATACCTTTTTTGTAGTCCACGATATTGGCATTCTTACCATATGACCGAACCAGCGGTATGCGTTGGTCTTGATTTTCTGCGCGACCGATTTTACCCCTAGTCTTCTTATTTCCACGTTCCTCGCTTTATCTATTAATTTTAGTCCTGCTATTCTTGTGAGTATCTTCATTTCACTAGCTTGTAGCCTTCTTGTCTGTTGTTTGCTAAGCGTTCAAATCTCGGATCCATATGGCAGGGTTGGTATGTATAGCGAGTTATTTTTAGTTGATATTTCTTTTTTATTGATTATTTACTTATTTAGGGCAAAGTATAAATTGGTGGTGGCTTTTATTCTTTCGCCTATTTCCACTTCCATTTTACCATCATCCGTTATTACAGTGCCTAGGTATTTAAACTTGCATGTTTGATTTATTTCTTTTTGCCCTATCCTAATCTGTATTGTGGATTGGATTCCGGATATCGCCATTATCATTGTTTTGTCCATATTCATTTTTAGTCTTAGATTGTTGTTCTTAGGTAGATATTTGTGGTCTCGTATGGACTTCGTATACATCTTATTAAATTTTTATTTACATTTCTTTTACTTACAATCCTCCATATGTCTTTCCTTATAACTGAGTCGAAGGCCTTAGATACATTTATAAAACAGGAATATATAGTTTCGTTGGCCTCCATTGTTTTCTCAATTATTTGTTTAATGGTATGCAATGTACGGGTTGTTCGTCTTCTCGTTCTAAACCCGTTTTGATCGTCCTCCAGATTTTGTTCTAATTCTTTTTCGGGCGTTCTGTTAGGAAGCTTTCGTATGTTTTCATTATTACACTTGGCAGGGGGATGCCTCGTTAATTTTCACAATCCTAGGCAAGCGGCGCCAACTGGCGCAAGTTCCTTAACTAGCTTGAATAATAGTGACCATTGGTAGGTGGTCTAGAAAACATATAGTCCTTGCTACCAGGCACCTCAACCGGCCAAAACAGCAAGTTCCTCCCATACGCAAAGCAGACAGAATATACGCATGTAATCTTTTTATTTTAATTTGTATGCTTTAATTTTGTGTACAGGCTTTGCGCTCGTTTCTTTGCCCTTGACTATCTTCTCGGGCGTTACTGTTAGTTTCGACTCCACCAAGTAGTGATCGCTACCTATCTCCGCGCCTCGTTTCACTCGTGTGTCTCTTATTTTTTTCCATTGTTTTGGAAACCAATACGTAATCTATGATATATTTTTCACCTGCTTTTCCGTGCTCTTATAAATTTATAAATATCTCTGGGTTTAAATTTAGTATTGATGATAATCAAATCGTTTCCATGCAAATTTGCAGCAGTTTTCTTCCGTTTATAGTCGCTACTTTCTCCAAACTCACGTAAGTAGGGCGTATATCTATTTACATCTTTGCCGACCTTTGCATTTAAGTCGCCAACCACTATTATTTCATTTTGCGCTTTCTCGACCACCTCTTGTAGTTTATTGAAATAATTTTCTTCTTCATCTATCCTTACGTCTTCATTCGGGCCATATGCAACAATACAGTCTAGTAGATCTTTTTCGTTCATTCTTAGTCTTATCTTTAGTATTCTTGCTGTTTCGTATTCCCAATGTAATATTTTGTCTTTCCATTCATTGTGGATCAACGCTACTCCTTCCTCGCCCCTTTCGGTTTTTGCTACTCCACTGTGAATGAGTAGGTGATCATTTCCTTTGTGCCCCTGCCTTTCATCTTGGTTTCGGTTACTCCCAATATCTTTAATTTCGATTTGTTGAATTTGTTTATTAGTTCTTCTTCTTTGGGTTTTATACTTTGTATATTTCATGTTCCTATGCTAATTGTATCATTCTTCAAGGTTTCAGTCTTATATAAATTGCTTGTCGGCGTTTTCTTTGCTTTGTTATTTATCATATTTATGTTCCTTTCCATTGCTGTGTTTGTCTTACGCTTTCCGTCCTGAGAGTATACCTTTAGTTTTTTGGAGCCTGGTCGACTACTTTTTTCAGGCTTCCGACTTCCGCGTCTGTCCGTTCGTACTTGGTGTTATTTATTTTTATTTTTCTGTAACCAACTTTAGTTTTCTTGCCTTTCCCTTTTTCTTCTCTGGCCACCTTCCTGATTGTGGTCTGTATTTGCTGTTCCTCCAAGGTTAAGTCACAATCTATGTTTATTTTGGTGTTACCCAATTTGCATTTTTGTTTCAGTATTTCTAGTTTTTGCTCAAACCTTGAGCTTACCACACCCATTCTGTATGACCTTAAATCCTACCTAGAGGAAAGGTAGTTCCAAATTAAGTTCGGTGAAAAAACTACAGACTTACACCCTATCGGAAACGGGCTGCCACAAGGGAGTGTCCTAGGCCCGGTTCTCTACTTGTTATATACATCTGACATTTCAACCGACCACAATACGGCTACGGCAACATTTGCAGACGATACGGCGGTTCTGGCAACGCACTAAGGCCCGGTAGCGACAGCACAAATCTTACAGCAGTCTAGACCATGTACACTATTGGTTCAAGAAATGGCGTTTCCAAGTCAATGAAACTAAATCTATAAAAATAACCTTCACCAAGCGAAGGGGTATCCCGCCTACAGTATCTATAAATGGACAACTACTCCTCCAAGAAGACAATGTTAAGTATCTAGGGCTACACCTCGTCTTATGTGGAAAACACACATTTGAAATAAAAGAAAACAATTAGGCTTCAAACTGCAGAAATATCACTGGCTACTTGGACGTAGGGGAGAGTGGTACAAATCCGCCACTGTGGGCAATACCGCCACCCGCTGCTTTTGGTTGAAGATTACGTGTTATTAGAATATGTAGCAAGTCTGTAGCGCTTTGCCGTAGTGGCCGACTCGGGAAGTTTTGGGCAGTACCGCCATTGCACCTGTTGCGTTCGGTTCGTGTGTAATTTGTGGATACGTAGTTTTATTGAACGTTGTTGTTATTTTTACCACTTCTTTAACTCGTGGTAAGTTGAGAACAAAACTGTTTCTTAGTTTAGTTAATATAGGCTTTTATAGAGTATGTTATGAGGAACGTATGTTTTAAATTACTTGTTGTTGTTGTTGTTGTTAGTTTTTGTTCGTTCGTTTGTCAGTTGTAGCTACTATACGCCATGTTTTCGCAATGGGGTAATTCCGTCACTTGTATGTGGGGCAATATCGCCATATGTGGCGGTATTGCCCCACATAGTATTGTATTACAAAGAATACCAAACTGAACCCTTTTGTAGTTTTCAGATGGTTCTTTCACGAGAAAGAACTACTCAAAAGGCGAAGTGGACTGAAGAAGACCTTAAAAAAGCTATAGAAGCCTATCGAAATGGAGCCTCAAAGTAAAAAACAGCCGTGGATTTCGGCATACCCAGATCAACTTTATGTGATATTTTAAAGTCAGAAGATAATACTAAGCCTTTATTAAGTTGGAAACCCGTTTTTTCTACAGACCAATAACAACATATAGCTAATCATGTGGTCCTCATGGTAAAGATATTTTATGGAATCACTACGACTGAACTGAGGCGCTTGGTTTTTGATTTAGCTGGGAAAAATGGAATAAAACATAGCTTTAACAAACAGAACAAAATGGTCGGGCTAGATTGGTTAAGAGGGTTCGTCAGCAGACAGAATCAGTTTAAAGAAACCTGAAGCCACTAGCTTGAGTAGGGCGACAGCATTCAATAAAGAAGAGGTTGATTTGTTTTACAACAATTTAGAAACTGTTATGACGAAGTTTCAGTTTCCCCCCAGTCGTATTTATAATATGGACAAAACAGGAATTTCCACCGTTCAAAAGCCTCAGAAAATCCTTGCACCCCAAGGGCAGAAACAAGTGGGGGGAATTACTAGTTGGGAGAGGGGGAAAATATAACCGTTGTGTGCACTAGGGTTGCATCAGGAGGATATGTACCGCCCATGTTCATATTTCCAAGGAGCCGTATGTCACCTCTGTTTCAGCGAGGAGGCCCACGTGGAGCTATTTAGTGTTCTCATAATGGGTGGTCAAATGAGGAGTTATTCTTAGAATGGCTTGAGCATTTCCAAAAAGATGTCAAGTCAAGTAAAGAAGATCCTGTCCTGCTTTTGATGGATAACCATGGCACATATCGTTGCAGTGCTATGATTTTTGCCGACAACACCATATCCATGTAGTGTCAATTCCTCCCCACTTTTCTCACAAACTTCAAACCCTAGACGTAGGTAGCGTTCTACGCACCTCTAAAGAATGCTTTTAATAAAGAGTGTGATTACTTCATCAAAACAAACTTTCATCAGAAAATAACATCTTACGACATTACCTCGATCTTCAGCAAAGCCTACTTGAGAGTTACCACTCTAGAAAAGACTGTAGCAGGATTCAGAGCTTGTGGGATTTTTCCTATTCAGCCCAACAAGTTTACCGAGGACGACTTTGTACCCGTTCAGCAAATAGTTATTGAGGACAAAGAAGAAAACGCTGCTGCTGGGACATGTAATAACACTGCTGCTGAGATTTCCAGTGCTAGCAATGAGACTTCTTCATGATATGCTAACCCTCAACAAAGCACATCCAAAGGAACATCTGATTTCCAAAGAAGCATTCAAGAGGTTTCACCACTGCCAGCAAAAGAAACAGGTCCTAAACTTAAAACTCAGAAAGATAGAAAACAACATTCTATTATTTTGACAGCCACGCCAGTGAAGAGCGTTCTGGAAGAAGTCAAAGAAAAAAAAAGATTTAGAAGAAAATAATAAAATGCTCAAAAGAAAAGTTACTGATACTAAAAACAACAAAAACAAAGGGAAGAATCCAAAAATGTTTAAACAAAATGAAAAAAAAGTTATGGAAAAAGGAAATAAGTTTTTGTTGCAAAATAAAAAAAGAGAACAGTTAAGAAAACTGGCAGAAGAAAACTGAATTTCGATGAAACATCGTCAGAAGACTTGGACGAGAAAACCCTATGTGATGACAATGAAGATGATGATGCCTTCGATTGGTTAGCTGCTGATACAGAGATGTGTTTGATTTGCAAAGTGTTTGGTAGCAATCAACTTTGATAACGCTGTGTTATTCGCTCAAAGTGGGCGCATTCTGAATGCAGTGGAAAAGACAACCCTGAAAATTATGTTTGTGACTTCTGCCAATAAACTATTTTAATAAGTTTTTTCGTGATGTATATTATTTTGAATCTTTAGTAAAAATATGTATCATTTTGCAGTATGTTATGTAAACAACTGTTACAAGCAATAAATAGTTACTTTATAGTGTATTTGTTGTCCATAAACACCCTTTTAGTTATAGCTTGTGGCGGTATTACCCTATGGCGGTGATGCAATTACCCCACTATGTGGGGCAATTTCGCCACTTTGCATAAAAAAGTTGTTGCTTTTTTTCTGATGTTATAAAAGCAGGATAATGTACTTTTGAATATATATTTATGTTGGAATACAAATTATTGATACATTTAAGTACTAGCACCAAAGTTTCGGATCAAATTGAAGCCACAAAAATTAATTTTCTCTTAAGGTGGCGCATTACCCCACTGTCCTCTAACTCCAAACTTTCTCTCTGGAACAAACTGCTCGTATACAAGGTAGCGCTAAAACCCGTGTGGTCATATGGGTTACAGCTGTGAGGTACAACATTCAATTCCAGCATTGAGATCCTCGAGAGATATCAATCAAAGACTCTTTGTATGATAACAAATGCTCCTTTCTATGTCCCAAACAGTGAAATTCGAAAAGACCTGAACGTGCTCTCAATGAAGGATGAAGTTGTGAAGCGCAGTGCTAAATACTTGCAAAAACTAGAGGCATATCCAAATCCTCTAGCACTTCACTTACTAGACAACAGTGAACAAGCGTGTAGACTTAAAAGAATCTACCCATTAGACTTACCCATTCGCTTCTGATTGCCTAGCCAACAATACCTTAGAAGTAGCACGCATTGGAGAGTCACCAATGGGTGACTACTTTCACATGTTATTCTTTACATAGTGATGTTCATATTATAATTATCTATTTGCTTATTGCTGTAATTAGCAGATTACAAATATACTTCTTGTGAAAAAAACTTTATCTTAATCTTGGATAAGATAGGTACCTATTAGATAAAAAAACCGCATGTTGAAAGGTCGTACATTAACTTAGCTACGGTGGCAATACAAAACCATAAAACGCTTATTTTGCGTCACTTTAGTAGCCCCTTAATTGTATAAATAGGTACTTTTGAGAAAATTGTTGACTTACTGAAATTGTGGGTGACAGCAAAGGTATAGTTTTACCTGAATGGCAACGCTATAAAAAATATTTTATAGCCAAGTTCATCATTTAAATTTGAATAGCTAACATACTTACCTACTTTTAATAGAGGTACAATGTAGGGTAACTTAGATACACATTTTACTAAATAGCTTGTAATGTAGCTAAGTGTTTTCTAAAAATACCTACCCTTTCCAATATTGAAACTCTTCACAAACTCGAACAAAGTGGTTTTATGTACGAGAGATTTAGATAGACTAAAAAGCAATAATTTGTTTTTAAGTCTCAATGACCTAAAATTTTACTATTAAGTGACCCTTACTGCGGTAGTGAACATTTAATTAAAATATCTGTAACTATCAGCATATTTTAAATAATATTTGCTGTAGAAATTTGAAATTTCTGATTACAGATTACCACCTACAATGTTTACTTCATCTTATGGGATATCATTGTTTTTCCATACTGAATGTGATTGGTTTTATTTATGTGTGGAAATTAAGTAATCATCTTTACATTATTAGAATAAGAGAAAATAGTTTAGCAACAAGTTGCAAAACATTTACAACAGTAGGTTTTAATCATCTCATTCATTGGGTGAAAGCCTTCTCCTGAGCGTTCCACTATTGGCGATCTTTTGCTTTTTACATGCAGTTCTTGCCGCCCATATTCTTCTGTTTCATCTACCCATTTCCTCCTTGGTCTCTCATATCTTCTATTTTCTAAAGTTGGAGTCCATCGAGAACTTGTTTGTCTATTAGCCATTTTTGCCAGGTACTTAGCCACAAATATTACCAAGTAGTTTGTAGTGTAGGTAGTTACAAATTACAGTAATGTAATTTGGCTAATGACGTGTAGTGTAACTTAACACAAATTTCAGTAATATGTAGCTTAGCTACAAATTTCATTAGGCTGCAGTGTAGCTTAGCTCAAATTAAAGCAATGTCTAGTATAAATTAGCCACACATTTCAGTAACGTGTAGTGCAGCTTAGCTACAAATTTTATTAAGTAGCTTGTAGCGTAGATCAGTTACAAATTCCCGTAAGGTGTAGTGTAACTTGCTACTAATTTTAGCAACATGTAGAGTAAACTTAGCCATACATTTCAATGTAGTGTTGCGCTGCTATAGATTTCAGTTGGATGCAGTGTAGCTTAGCTCAAATTTTAGTAACTTACTTAGCTATAAATTTCAGCCATGTATAGTGTAGCTTAGCCACAAATTTTGCTAAGTAACTTGTAGTGCAAGTCAGCTATAAATTGCCGTAAGGTGTAGTGTAACTTGCTACTAATTTCAGCAACATGTAGTGTAAACTTAGCCATACATTTCAATGTAGTGTTGCTTTGCTACAGATTTCAGTTGGATGCAGTGTAACTTAGCTCAAATTTTAGTAACTTACTTAGCTATAAATTTCAGTAATATATAGTGTAGCTTAGCCACAAATTTTGCTAAGTAACTTATAGTGCAAGTCAGCTACAAATTCCCGTAATGTGTAGTGTAACTTGCTACTAATTTCTGCAACATGTAGTGTAAACTTGGCTATACATTTCAGTGTAGTGTTGCTCTACTACAAATTTCAGTTGGATGCAGTGTAGCTTAGCTCAAATTTTAGTTACTTACTTAGCTATAAATTTCAGCAATGTATAGTGTAGCTTAGCCACAAATTTTGCTAAGTGACTTGTAGTGTAAGTCAGCTACAAATTCCAGTAATGTGTAGTGTAATTTGGCCACTAATTTCAGTAATGTTTAGTGCAACCTAGTCATAAATTTCAGTAATGTGTTGCCCTGCTACAAATTTCAGTAAGGTGCGGTGTAACTTATCTCAAATTTCACCAACGTGTAATGTAACTTAGCTCGTAGTGCAGCAAGCTACTTAAAAAATAGCTTGTAGTACAACTTAGCAATAAATTCTATGAAGCAGCTTAAAGCACAGTTGTAAAGAAAATTAGCTACAAATTTTACCAAGTAGCTTGTCGTACAGCTATCTATTTTTTAACAAAACTTTCTCCACCACTGCTTCTTACTTACTTCGTGAATTACAAAAAATTCTAAACTTTAAGTCTTAACAATTTGTTTATATATTTCAATAAATAAGATTTACAAAACTTAAACAAATACAACAAATTAGTTATTGCACTCTTGCTTGAGGGACTCTGCCATGGCCAGCCATTTTTGTATCTGTAAAAATTACTTACAAACTTCATTTAACTGTGCTAAAGACATTACAAACCTGTGTGTGAAGCATATCTTTCCTTGATCCAGACGGTTCGCTACTAAGCAATGGAATGAGCATTGAAAGAGCGGCTGTTAATTTTTCCAAAGCCAACTGTTTTTTACCTTCGGCCAAGTAGAGTTCTCCGGTATTTCCAATGTCTAACCCTGTTGCTATGTTTGGTGTAACAACAGATAGGTCGCGAAGCAGTTCATACTGACTTCCAGTTAGCTGTGGTAACGGCTGTGAGACATTCTGTAAAGATGAACTCTTGCCATCAACCAAATCAGTAAGGATGTCAACCCATTTAATATACTCATAGCGTCTTAAATTTAACACCGCCTTCTTGTTGGGATCAGTCTCAATCGTAATAAATGCTTCTAAATATCGTATAGCTTCTTTGTACTTTGGCAAGGAATTTGAATACTGTTTAGCTTGATCTAGAGTTAGGGCTTCCTCTATAAGTTTAACAGCCGTAAGGTAGTTTTCAGGACTAGCTACGTGAATTAAATCTATAAAATCGTTGTTAAAAAATTCTTGAAATCCAATCCGTTCATTGGGGTCATACTTCAGCAATGCTAAAAGCAAGTTCTCACATGCCGGGGTGATATTTACATTTACTGGTAACTGAAAATAACATTATTGTAGAATTCGAAAACCAGTGTTGTAAATGCTAGAATGTTTCCCACTAGGAAAGAAAATTTTCCTAGAAAGAATCATGGCAAATTTCTAGAAATATGTAGCTAATTAACACCACTGCTCTGTATTTCTTACCTCTATGGGGGTCCGTTTTGACATTAGGTCTATAATACCTTTTGTAGTTAAATTAATGTAAGGAGGTCGACCAAATAAGCATTCATACATTATAATTCCAACTGACCATAAATCAACACGTGCGTCAAACTGTTGATTTAATAACTTTTCTGGGGCCATATATAATAATGAACCAGCATATCTGCTTTGTTCAGCATTGTCGGACGATATAATTTGTGATAATCTGTAAAAGCTTAATTGAAGAGTTGGTTACAAAATGAAATTCAGTTCTTACCCAAAATCAGCAACTTTTAATTTGAGGTTTGGTTTCGAGATCAGTAACAAGTTTTGTGGCTTGAGATCCATGTGACAAATGCCATGACTATGTAAAAATTTAAGAGCAAGCGCTAGCTGCTGCATAAAGGTTTTGACTAGAGGTTCTGCCAGTTTATGCTTTTTCCTAATGAATTGTGAAAGATCGCCTTCATTGCAGTACTCTGTTATGATGAAAATGTGCCTCCAAAAAGAAATCTGTCAGAAAATTAAATTTACAAATGGACATACACATACTTGGGATCCCATAGAAAATCTATCAACTTTACAATATAATCATGTTTTAAAAACTTCAATAAAGATATTTCTTTCACTATGTTATCGGCAAAAGTTTTTTTCTGGTAGCGCTTATCCACGCATTTGATAGCAACAATTTCTTTTGGTGATGTCTACAAATTAGTGAATGCATAATACAACAGTGCTAGTACATGTTAATTGTATAACTTACTTTTGTAAATGCTTTGTACACTACTGAAAAACTTCCAACTCCCACCTTCTCAACAACATCATACCCATTAACATGTGGAAGTGACATAATTATCATGTTTTTAGCATTATCTTAGAAAAGTGCACTTGGGCGATGGTCTGGGTGAATATAATGACTAGTGAAATAACACTTCCTAAGCACAAAAGAAGGACATAAATGCAGCACTATTTAAACATTCTATCTGATAGTGTGTCGTTTTTATTATCTATTAAATTTTCAAGATAATAAAAAAATCTAACTAATGTTGTTAATGAACATAACCTATATATAACAATGCAATGCACTGGTGGCTAGGGGCAGTACATGCACCTACGATTGCGCATGCGTCTACGTTCGTAGACATTCATATTAGGCGCGTTTAGTTGGTGTTGGTTGCAAACTGGTTGCCCTCAAGGCTAAGCAAATAGCAACCGCTTGAGTTCGTTTGGGAATCAGTGACGTCACATAGGAAAGTTGTTCCGTCACTTCACCGACCGGCTTTGGGAGCTGGTTCCGAAGTTGGTTCATCTGTATCTCTCTCTTTTACAACTGTTCTCTCTGTTTACTTTTGAAAATTGATAGAAACTTTTCCGTGCTTGTTAAAATGCCTCTTGTTTGAAAAATATTTACAAAACATCTGTCAGTCTTACTACTTCTTACAAACGAAATGATCTAAGATCTATTGTGAATGGGAAGGTCGTGGATTTTCGTGAAAGTCTTGAGAGTTATATTCAGTCATTAAGCAGGAAGTATTTCGTTTAAATTCGATATTATGAAATCCAATCCAAATAGAGACAAATCCGTTTTTATAGAAAAAATTGTATTGTACCATAAAAACAGAAAGATTTCAACCTGCTGAAAAAAATGAGTATTACGAAACACTAGAAAAAATATATAAGAAGATATCCAACTATGTTCAAAAAATTGTTATAGGGGATTGTAATGCGAAAATTGGAAGGGAGCAGATGTACCAACCGGTAATAGGACAACACAGTAAACATAGAAAATCTAATCGAAATGAAGAAAGACTAATAGAATTTACAACTGGAAATAAAATGAGAATAAGGAGTACGTATTTCATGCACAAAGATATTCATAGGGGGACATGGGTATTCCCAGACGGAAGGACAACAAACCAAATTGATCATATCCAACAGAAGCCAAACATGCAAAAATTATCCGGGACGTTAGATACTACCGAGGGGCAGATGCAAATTCTGACCACTATATGGTAAGGGCGACGCTAAAACTAATTGTGCCGGAAGAAAATAAGGAAAGAAGTGGTAAATAGGATCCGGAAAAATCATGAATTGAACAACAGTTAAATGATTATCAAGAAAGCATGCGAGGAATGTAGGGAAAATTACAGAGGACACAGATATGAACCGGAAATGGCAAAGAACAGAAGAAGTAATATGGGACGCTGCAAAAGCAATAAAGGACAGAAATAATAATAAAGAAAAGGGATGGTTCGACGCAGAATGTGCCACAGCAATAAAAGAAAGAAGAACAGCCAGATTAGAGGCGCAACAAACTCCCATGGAACTACACAGAAACAACTACAAAGAAAAGCAAACAGAATTAAAGCGGATCTGCAGAAAGAAGACACGAAAATTTATGGAACTAAAACTGGAAAATATGGAGGAGAAATACAGAAAGAAGGACGTGCGAAATTTTTATCAAGGTATAAGAACAGAAAAAAAAGGTACCAAGGAAAAACCCAATACTATGGAGATACGGATGGAAGCCTAATAGGGGGGAAGGTGGAAATTATGCAAGGTTGGGAGTATGTTATATGATGCGGGACAAGAAGAAGAAGGGGATACAGTGAACTAACCGAAAATAAGAGCGGAAGAAACAATGAAACCGGAACTAGATCAAATAAAAGAAATAATAGGTAAAATGAGGAATAATAAAAGTCTAGGAGAAAGTGTCAGAACTCACAAAGAATGGGGGGAGGAACTGCACAGAGTAATACATGAAATAATAGCAGAAGTCTGGGTGGAAGAGGAAATGCCAAGCAAGTGGGAAGAAGCAACACTATGTACAATACCTATATAAAAAAGCAAGTAGATCAAAATTCCAGAATTATAGAGGAATTGCACTCCTAGACGTAACATACAAGGTGCATCTAGCAAAGAGAGATTAACAGAATGTGCAGAAATAATTGTACAGGATTACCAAGGAGGATTCAGATTGGGAAGGGCAACGGTGGACGAAACACATACACTAAGACAAGTACAAGCAAAATGCTATGAGTGTAGAACTCCGATGTACACATTATTCATAGACTTTAAGGAAGCGTACGACTCAGTGAATAGGAGAAAAGTATACGAAATAATGGAAGAATTTGGGATACCACCAAAAATAATAAGATTAGTAAAAATGACATCGAGAGGAACTAAATGTAAAATAAAAACGGGTGGAAGCAAAAGCGAAAACTTCAAAGTAAACAAAGGGTTAAGGCCTGGAGGCCCACCATCCACAGTATTATTTAATTTAGTCCTGGAGAAAGTGGTCAGAGAAAGCAAAATAAATACCAAACCGACAATATATAATAAACGATACCAGTGCGTAGCGTAAGCAGATGATGTGCCAGTAATAGTTAGATCAAGGGAAGAACTTAGCGGTGTGACAAGAGGAATTGGTGAAACGGCTGCAACTGTGGGATTGAAAATAAACGAGCAGAAAATCAAATATATGATAATAGGACCTGCAAGTTGGTCTGAAGCCATTATTCTACCAATACTCAAACCACACAAACCCCAGGACCAAATAACATCGTATAGGCCAATTTCTCTAACATGCACAATGTGCAAACTTTTCGAGAAAATCGTCAACCGAAGACTGATGTGGATATTGGAAAATAATAACCTATTAAACCCAGCCCAAAGCGCCTTTCGCAAAGCCCGTTCAACAAATGATAATTTAGTAAATCTGGAAACCGATATATACGAAGCTTTTGTAAATAATCAGAAAATCATTGCTGTATTTCTTGACATCGAAAAAGCATTCGACATGACTTGGCGGCATGGAATAATTAAGAAATTGCCATTATTAGGTTTTCATGGTAATGTACTAAATTATATCACACGCTTTCTAAAAAATAGGACCTTCAGAGTTAAAACAAACAACAAGCTGTCAAGCAAGAAGACTTTGGAAAATGGTACACCGCAAGGGTCAGTTATCAGTACAACATTATTTCTACTAGCGATAAATGATATAACAAAAGAAATATCACCTCCAGTAAAAGCAAGTTTATTTGCCGACGATTTAGTAGTCTATGCAAAGGGTAATAACTTGAGTTCTATACAAAAATTATTGCAGAACTCTATCACAAAAATAGAAAACTGGTCGAAAATAACTGGATTCAAATTTTCATATGAAAAGACAAAATGCATACTATTTTCAAAACGAGCGGGAAACGAAAGACCGGAACTGAAGTTAAACTCCAGAAGCCTAAAATATGTAGAAACCATTAGTTATTTAGGAGTTCTGTTTGACTCACAATTAAATTGGAAACCCCACTTAAATAATGTAAAACTCGCTTGCTCGAAAGGACTAGGATTACTTAAAACTCTGGCGAAGCATCAGTGGGGTGCTGATACCGAACAATTATTACACATCTATAGAAGCTTAGTTCGATCCAAAATTGATTACGGGATCTTAATTTATTCAAGTTGCAGAAAAACTTATCGTAAAATAATAAAAACAACTCAGAACTCTGCACTACGAATTATTACAGGAGCGTACTGTACAAGCCCAGTAAAAAGCCTTCATTGTCTAACTAAAGAAATGCCATTGGACCTACGTATTAAATTACTATCGCTCTCTTATGGAGCCACAATCTTGGCAAATTATAAAAATCCCAATTATAAAGATATCTTTTCACATCATCACAGCAAATTATACAAACAACAGAAAAATACAAAATTACCATTTTACGAACGAATAAATACTTATCTCTCTGAAATTAAATATAAATATCCCACTGTTCTCCCTCTCCAAAATAGCAAAATTCCGCCATGGACTATCAAAACTCCAAATATAAACTATTCCCTAACCCTTCATCATAAAAAGAATACCCACCCTTTGATCATAAACCAGGCCTTCTCTCAACTTCAAGAAAACTATGAAGGTTCAACGTTCCTGTACACGGACGCATCGAAAACCGGAGAAGAAGTTGGTGCTGCAGTGATAACACCCACAAAAAAGTACCGTTACCGACTACCTGGAATTAGTAGTATTTATACAGGGGAAGTATACGCCTTACTACAAGCTTTGGTGCATATTACAGTGCATCACAAACCATCTTATGTCGTTTGTACGGACTCTTTAAGTGCATTACAAACAATACATCAATACTACCCTACATGCCCAATTGCACAGACAATAAGAGATACTTTGTCCAAATTAGCATTGGAGAAAAGAAAAATAACATTTATTTACGTACCGTCCCATATTGGTATACCAGGAAATGAGAAAGCAGATAAAGCAGCACGTGAAGCAACGAAGTTGACAGAAACCATAGTAACAAACAAAATCTGTACAGCAGCCGATGTAAAGAATTACATAAAGTGGAAAATAAATGAGTCATGGCAACGTACATGGCATGATGACGATGGAAAGCTGAGAGAGGTATTGCCAATAATAAACACACCCCTATTACAGCCGGATACTAGAAGATTACAGGTATTACTAGCAAGACTTCGAATTGGCCATACTCGCTATACCCACAGCTACTTACTTCAAGGCGAACAACGACCTTTCTGTGAAATTTGCCACAAGCAGCAGAGCATCAAACACATTGTAGTTGAGTGCCCAAAATATGAAGCGGAAAGAAAAGTAAACCAATTACCAAAAACAATGATCCAAACGCTAGGTTCCTTAGAATATTTACAAAGATTAGTTAAGTTTTTAGAAAATATCAATGTGTTAAATAAATTGTAAAATTATAAGAAATGTAGATACCGCGCTAATAACCTTGTGGTTGATGCGCAACCTGCAAAAAAAAAATATATGATAATAGGACCTACAACACAACACCAAAGGAAGAACGCGTGCTAGCAATAACAACGGAGGAAGGGAAAATTTATAGTTTTGAAAAATGGAAAGATTCAGCTACCTAGATTCAGTGATAAGTAAAGACGGGGGAAACAGTGAAGAAATAAGAGCGAGAATAAATAGTGCAAACAGAAGTGCTATAAGTTTAAGATCAGTGTTTAACTCAAAAGCGATGTCACATAAAGCAAAGCTAAGAGTATACAAAACAATTGTGCGTCCAACGGTGTTGTACGGCTGCGAAACGTGGGTGTTAAACAGGGGGATTGAGAAAGGGTGGAAGTATGGGAGATGCGTATACCAAGCAGAATTTTTGGTGGAAAACAAGTGAACGGGGAATGGCGCAGGCGATCAAACAAAGAGCTATATGACTGTTTTGGAGAATATAACATTACGAATTGTTTTAAAGCCCAGAGAATACATTGGTTAGGACATGTGATGCGTTAACCAAAGGAGAGAACAGTCAGGAGAGTCATACCAAGCGAGACCATAAACACAAGAAGAAGAGGAAGACTCCGAAATGGATGACCAGAGTAGGTGGAGCAGGATCTCAGGACATTGGGAATTCAGAGGATGGGAGGAAATAGAAGAAAGTAGTACACCAACGTTTGGGCCACGAGGACCTGTAGTGCTTTATTTTTTTAAGCAGGAAGTTAGTTAATATGAGGCAAAACAATTTGTAGGCTTCGGTAAAAATTTCTTCGTTCTCATTGAGATTTTCCAGCAATTCTTGGGTCTGTAGATTACGGTAACTTTCAGCGGCATAAAGTAGATTTAATTCGCTTTTAAGACGCTGACTTTTTTAAATATTTTGCCATAAAATTGACCTAAACTTTCAAACGCTTTAGACGGAAAACACGAATCATATTGTTCGAATTTCCTGTTTCGTAGTATCAGCCAAAGACATGAATTGTAACTTATCGCAGTCTTGAAACCTTACTTCCATTTCCATTACAATGTGATCCAGTACTTCATAAAACAAAATTCTGTATTTTCTTCTAATGTCATTATTTGTAAGGCTAGCGTACCCGCTTAGGGCGCTTAGAAATATCGATTTGTGTTATTTCTATTTCCTTAGCATTTTCGAAGAGTGTATCAAAAAAATCGTCATTCCTTTTCCTTTTTAATAGTGCTATATTTTGATTTATTTTTGTAACACAAAAATTAATATCCAATGATTTCTTTTGGAGGTAATATGTCAGTGAGAGAGAAAATATCATTAAATACTACAGCTAAAAATGTGAATTCAAATTTGTTGAAATTGTTTAAAACCCCTTTTGCAAGCTGAATTGATTTTTTGTCTGATGATTCAGAGATTATTAAAAATTCAAATACTTCTTTTAATTTATTCTAGTCTTCAACAATTACATTAACTAATTTAGAGTTGGACGACCATCGCGTTTCTGTAATAGTTGGTATACGTTTTGTGTTTGTTGAAATAAGTGTGTAGGTTCGATTCGCAGAATGATGAAAAAATGTTTTGTTCCAAATCAAACTGCTGCAAAATATTAACTAACACGTCATATAACGCTGCTGAACTGCGATCCGCACTTACGTTATGAAAAAGAAAGTGTTCTACTACTTTACCCCCGGAATCAATAAATCTTATTATTAATGAGCATTGGGAAGTCTGAGTAATGTCAGTAGTATCATCAACTTGAATGGAAAAAAATCAGCTGTTTATTTCGTCCTTGACATAATTATCGATGTAATTGGAGGTGCAATAAATTAATTCATTTTGAATTATTTTAGAGTCACCAGTAAAAACATTTTTAATCTTTTCATAATGAGTTTTAATCTCTATCAGTCTGTCGGACTTCTTGATATTAATAACGCTAAAAGTTCTTAGAAGTTTCCACGATTTGCTGAGTCACTGCTTTCGTCGTGTCCGCGAAACGCTAATTCTTGCTTGCTTAAATAGAAAACTGTGTCGATAACTGTTTGGAGGAAAAGTCTATTTAATCGAACATTTGCATTAAATTGTGCTTTAAAACGTCTCGTGTTTCCTATTAAAGCATTGCCTATGGGGTTTTTATTTTTCTCCAAATTCTTTAACTTCAATGCACATATTAACCGATCTTTAGAATCGGCCTGTTTATGTAACGCCCTTGTAATATTTAACAGATCTGCAAATTCCTCCCTGTTCCAGACAGACTGTTTTTACAAAAGAGCAAGCAAGGCCAACAAAATAATTTTTGTAGTATTGGGCTGTTATATAACCATTTGTATTCGGTGAACCAAGAAATTTTAAACTTAAGATTATATTTCGCGGAAATTGTCAAACCAACTGTAGGTCGCCCTTGATTTAAAACGTCTTTTTATCTTCTTCCTTCCAATGCCTGAATGGCGTCTCTAACAAGCTGCACACTATGACATTAATAAGATTCATAGTTCTCCTGGTAAGTACCTACGTGTAAAAGTAGGTACACTTTCCAAAACAGAAACACACACGATACGCGTACAAACGCACAACACAATCAACAATAGTAATAGTTACCAATTAACTATAATTAATAAACGAACGAATAAAATAAAAAACCGCAATATGAAGTTTTGCGGTTGCTTGCGAGTGAACTCTTCACTTGCGCGTTTCACCGCGTACTAATTGTAGATAGTGACGTAGGGTTTACCATGGCAACAGACGTATAAGTGCAGAGTTGAAATACGTTTGAGGCCGACTCTTCACTACAATTGCTCGAGTGTTGTAGGTAAGGCTTTTTAAGGTCGACGCTCGACGGACTGCATTTAAAATTTAAATTTTTGTTTGTTTTCACTAAGCTTATTGTATCTACGAGTATGTATGCCATAATAGGCGTAATGCCGATAAATAATTTGTTATGTAATATAAATAAATATTCGCAATTGAATGAAAGTTTTAGGGGAAGAGGCACTTCACCTACTTCACTTGGCGAGCCGCCACTGCTGCACAATTGATGTAAATTGTATTGTTTAAATGGAGTTTGCGCTATTTCGTCCTCAACGTATGCCACAAAGGACAATTTCAACTGTTTAGGTAAAGAACAAATATTATTGATAAAAACAAAATTTGAATTGAAACTGTTGCACGTATGTAAACAATCTCCAACCGCTGCAGCAACCAATTCGTTTCTTTGCTTCTATGACGTGACGTCACCGTTCAGCGACCACAAGCAACCGCTCTGAGTTGAAATACGTTGATTCACAAAACTTAAGGTAATATATTTCATTTATATTGTTAATAAATGACGTCCTGTATGGGTGGGCCGTTGTAGGATTTGGTGTCAGCGATAATAATAATTAGTATTTGTCTGTTTCATGGTTCCTATAGTCTTGCATACTGAATCCTTAATATTGTATAATTAGTAAAAATATCTACTTGCTTCTATAATTTTATTCTAAGAAATCTTTTTTTTTAATGTTGATTATACCAGTTCAGCAATGCTTGCTATTCATGGTATTGTCCACTGATCGGTGTCACGATAAGCCTCACTAATGAGAACCACTGGGCCTCTGTCACTAATTCCGGCAGTTGGTAAGTGTTTGTCTTTAATAGTTAGTATTAGTTGATAGAGTTGTCCGGTGTTGGAGCACTACGCGCACTACAATTTTAAAATAGGACTGTTTACTGTGATGAATATTTTACTCACTGTCGCTCGTTGAAAGGTCTCTGGGTAGCTTTCTTTTTAGTCTTGCGTGAAATGATCTGGATCCCAGGCGATAGAAGACTGCACCACTGCACTTATCAAGGTTGTTGTAGAAACTTTTAGAGGTCTTAGTCTTAGTTAGTCTTAGTCTTAGGTCCTGTATAATGGGAACATCTGTTTCTCTGGGGAGCTGGCCATTTCTTACAAACCACTGTGCGTTGGTTATGGTGCGCAGTACTTTATTTTGCAAAACTTGTAATTTATTAATGTTTGTTTTAGACGTTGCATTCCATATACTGCTGCCATATGTGAATATTGGTCTAATTATGGCTGTATAAATTAATATCCCACATTTAATTCTGAGTGGGGACTTTTTGTTCAAAATTGGGTAAAGCATGCCGAACCTCGCATAGGAGTCTGACAGTTTCTTATCAATATGATAGCTGCAGGTCAGTTTACGGTCTAAATATATCCCCAGATAGCGGACGGCGCTGTCTTTTGGGTTCCATTGGATCGGGGTATTGTTAATAAATATGTTTGGGGGATCTTCAGGCCTGCGAAGTGTGAAAATCTTGGCATCACATTTATCGGCATTTATTTTTACGCACCACTTTTTGAATCAATGATTTAGCTCGTCAACACTTTCCTGTTGATTATGTGCTGCTTGGTAAATGTCATAATCCGGTGTAATGATGGCGGTGTCATCAGCATACATTGCTAAAGCCGCATTGGGTATAGTTGGGATGTCTGACATAAAGACATTAAACAGTATTGGGCCAAGTATTGATCCTTGCGGGACACCGGCGTTTGCTTGTCGTGTTGAGGAGGTGTACGCCATTCTAAGAATTTTAGGAATGACAGATTAATGTATGTAAATTACGTCAAGTAATAATTTATTTTATACTTTTTAAACAGCTTTGCCCATTTTTTCGTAAATAGCGCATCCGTTTTAGTTTAAATAGAAACTTCCTGTACATTTTCATATTAATAAGTTTTAAAAGTTTCCATGGCCTATGCAGGAGGTCAGGTGTCTCCCCATAGCATTGCGCGTCGTTTCTAGTAGCCCACCTTTGGCACCATGACAGGAAAGTCTCTAGTAGTTCTCGTTCAGGGTGGGGTGTCCTTGATAGGGCCGTCTTTGGTAGATCTTGACTGATATACCTAATGTCCTAACCTGTAATGGGTACCAGGCAATCGAATGTTACCACCGGGCAATGCGTCCCCCTATGACATTGCGATCAACAAACCACCTCCGCCAGTCGCCTTCGTGCCTCACAAGGAAAATAGTAAGAGACAGGCCCTCCACAGGCCACTCTGCAAAATGCAATGCAGAGATCACTGGCTAATCAACCCGGTCGAGGTTAAGTCGAGTGATGACGCCGAAACACCGACCGCCAAGCATTAAGCAGCTTAATACGGAACCCTGCGCGGATACACAACCCCCAGGCTACCTATGACAGCTCACAAGCCCCCCAAGCAGAATCATACAGGCCTTAATCATAATAACACAATAATTACAAACAAAAGCATTATCTACAGTTTCAACCAACAACTACTCATCTCGCTCAACTCCATACCTTACAGGTAGTTTCCACCACCTTACAAGCAGCTAATACATAGGTATACATCACTTAAATACATTTATCAACTAGGAAACACACATACTGTGCATTCACTTATACCTAACACTCGAACTCGAAACCCGCCTGAAAAGCCACCCCTTCGGCCACTTCGGATCTACTACCCTAATTTTCCTAAATCTTACCTAACTAAAAACACCGCTCTGTGACAAGTCTCGGGTCTTGAAAGGTATAAGCATAGACATAATTTATTAGATAAGGGGGATAGATAACCACAATTTTAGAAAACAGCTTTGTTGACAACTATATGAGCATACAATCAATGTAAAAGAATTTGACCAAAAATTTATTCCTACACTTATTACAAGAGTCTAAAATAAGCGAAAATTGTTTTTAACTATTGATATACCAAATAATATAAGATTTATTTAAAAATTTAACTTGTAAAAGGTACTTATTTTCTATGACCTAAGTACTAACTGATAACCGCTCATAATATCCGGCTTTGCCTATGGTGGTCACTTCGCCGGTGGCCATCAATCCGTCAAGATGGTAGACCAAGAGTTTAAAAAAGCGAAGACGCGAAATCAACGCCGCGCCACTGCTGCAGCTTCCGCCGCCGCCGTTTCCGCCGCCACCGTTTCCGCGGCCGCCAGCTCTTTTTCCGCAGCCACCGCAGCCCGATCCACCCAAGGAATATCAAGTGAGAATGTTCCAACTTCTTTACATTCGATTGTTCTCCTAGAATTCGCCCCCTCTCCCCACTTCCGCCGCCACACATCCACTTCTTCCTCAGTCTCGCAGCCCGTTTTATATACATACTCCATCATAAACATCCCGGACAATTTTGTTTCACAGAAAACCTTCTATTCCCTTCTGATCGACACCCTCACCCTATCTAAGCTCCTTAGCGCCACCAACAGCAAAACGCTGGTTTTGTTTGTCCCCTCTATCGCAAGGCGTCCACAACCCAAGGCCCAAAAAAAAACCACCAACTTTTTCGATTATCGCCCGTGATAATCTCGTCCGACAAAAACACCATTGATGATCTCCTCATCAACAGCCTCCCTCTTTTCGGCCGCAGACACCCCTGCGAGCCCTCCCACCCCCTCCCCTACACCTCTCTAGTGCACTAAATGTTTTGCCTTCGGGCAC
>JABXWE010022184.1:0-12692 GCA_014611495.1 Limonius californicus | reverse complement strand
CTTTGTGTAACCAACTACACAGCATTCCTATAACAATAGAGTTCTTATTCTGCCCCCCACAACCATCGGCAAAAAGACGAATTATATTGATATTATTAGGGAAATCGTAATTTGATAATGTGTGATAAATTGCTGAACTTATTACACTAGAATTTTTGGGAAGGTCTTGGTCAGTCCAGACGTAGGAAGTAACATTATTTGGATGTAATTTGGCGTTTGATGTCCCTCTGACTACGGTAAAGTTATAGTAATTGTATTGCTGTGAAAAATACGCACTTTGGTCCGGGAGCTTAGGCAAAGCAAGATTTTTCTGACAATCAAATGAAAAACATTCTACTGATTCTTTTTCCTCCTTCAATAGTGCAAAGAACGCCGCTGCCTTATAATTATGCAGCCGTTTCTGTGTAATTAAGGTTTTCTTTATATTTTCGTCCTTTTCAGTTTTTAGCTTTTCTGTAAATTGCAAACATTCAGAACACATGTCTGTTTGAGGGGTTCCAAACCCAATATTGTAGTGAGTATTAACATAGTTCCGGAAGTAACTTTCCTTAACACATAATTCAATGTCTACTGAAGAGTTGTACATGTTACTTAAAATTCTGATGTTTAACTCACAGGGTAAGTATACCCTAGTTAAAGTACTGCTTCTGCAGTAATGTGATTCAGAGCATTGAATACTTTCAATAAAGTTTGAAATAGCCTGTTTCTTGTCATCATTTTTGTTTTTGATTCTATCACCACCGCGACGTTCAACTGGCGGTACACCTTGCTTAATTTGAAATTCTTTTAAAACGTGTTGTACTCTATCTTTTTTTATATTTAATATACGTAAGAAACTATCCCTACATACGCGAGCTACTGTTCCATTTTGTTTCCTAATATGATAAATAAATGTTGCACTCTTCCTTCCTCTTTCATTATTCCTTATACGTGACCGTTTTGGCGAAATACTATTGCAGTATTTATAGATGATTGTATCCTGAAAAATTTTATTCTTTTTTGAATAGAAAAGATCGTAAAAATATTTTATGTCGCCCATTTGCAACGATTTGCACTGTATAGAACTATTATGATTGCATCTAGGATATTCAGGAAGCTCTTTTGCAGAATGCCTGTAACGTGAAATTAAATACATGAATCACTTTACCTTTAGGTGCGAAAATTTTCAAAACTTACAGCTTATTTTTCTCAATAAACCGCTTATGTTTTTCGCGTTGAACAGATCGCTTTCTGCTGTGCTCAGGAGCAGTTTTTGTAATTTTCACAGTAAATTCTTGGTCTTCCATTCTTATAAATTACAACTTTAAACATTCAACTACCTACACCAGACTAACATAAACTATTAGACACTGACACTTGTTAGCCCAAATGACAAAACTGGAATGCGCAATACCACGTGATGGCAACCGTTACCTGTTATTGGCTAATATGGACTTGGAGGGTTTTGCATGAGAATGACAGGGGACTTGGCGATTTTTTGAAACTGAACGGAAACTTTTCAGGGTGTTTTACTATGTCAAATGTCGGTTTTTGGCACTAAATCCACTTTCATTTTATTCATGAGCGAAAAACGAAACGATTGACGTGTATAACTCATTTTTTTGTAATTTTGGACTTTGCGGGTTTTGCATCTAGAGCCCTCATATATTATATTTTATGTGGGATTTGACCTTGAAGTTTTATTATTTATTGTTGAGGTGTTCGGTTTTTTTTTCAGATATTCGAAGCAATTGGAAGAAGGCGTTCTTGTTTTCCAGGTTTAGGCGTCGAATGTTTTTCCGTTTTGCTGGATTCTGTATCAACAAATCAATGTGAAACCACTCTACACAAATATTACCTACAGCCAACATTTTATAAAAACAAATAACTGCAATGTATTATGCGCCACGCTTATAACTCCTTTTCAATGTCATTCATTCAAGGTTGATTGTATAGTAATCCAACATCTTTTTCGCAAATCCTGTGTTTTGTAAGTGACCTCGAACCGCAAACATGTTATTCTTGTACGTCGCAGATAAAGCCGCTTATAGTGTGCCTGAAGATGCTGAACCCCGATTTTATAATTTCGAAGAACTGCCAGTTATAAATCCAGAACTGAATTTTCCATTCCCCGGCATTTCACATCCACTTAATACTGTATTAAAGAATTTTTTTCGAGAGGGCATTGCATTCTTTCACTTTGATGGATTACACCTTTATACCAAAAATTCACACGTTCGGATATGTTCCAACCGTTTTGCAGCACTACAAAACTTGTCATCGTATTCAGACGTTTAAGGTATTTAGCAAGTTGAACATTGACGTTAAAGAAACCGTGTAGATAAACCTTCGGTAGACCGGAGGGGGGGCGTTTCGCGGGGAACATTATTTGGTGGCCTTCACAAATAAAATTCTTAGGATGACTTCCGAATACTAGCATTTATCGCCATTTTCTTGAAGAGGAGCTGCTGATGCTATTGGAAGACGTCCTACTGCCATTAAGATTACAAATGTATTTCATGCACGATGGAGCTCCGCCTCATTTCAGTTTAGTTGCTCGAGAATATTTGAACACTGTGTACCCAAACCGTTCGATAGGTCGAGGAGGCATACGCTCGAGGAATTAAGAAATCGTATAATAGCAACTTGTCAAACAATTCGTCACCCACCCGGAATTTTTGAACGTGTTCGCCAATCAATGCGTCGCAGATTAAAAGCCTGTATTGATGTTGGGGGTAGTCATTTTCAACAACTGCTATAACTTATTGTTGTTGTTGCTATTGTTGTTTACATGGCATTATTGTCCTATTGTTAATTGCATAATATTCAACGCCCTGTATCTCGGAAGCGAGGCATTTTTGGAAACATGTTTATATGAACTTTTATTCTTATTTTTATGCAAGGAATCTCACCCTGAATTTTTTCGCAATATTAATGATACACCCTGTATAATAAGAATAAAATATTACCACTTGTGAATATGTTGAATGAAAATTTTAGGAAGTTATATCACGGTACACGAGAAATGGCTGTTGATGAGTCAATGATCGTCTCCAAAGGACGATCAGTATTGAAGCAGTATAACCCGATAAAGCCTATAACAAGAGGCTATAAGCTGTGGTGTTTGGGTGACCAATGGGGTTATGTGAAATCATTTGTTACATATCAAGGCAAAAATGCTGATCTACAAAACAAATTCAAAGATTATGGACTAGGTGAAAGAGTAGTGCTTCAACTGACCGAACCTGGGTGGGGCAATTATAGGAAGATCTATTTTGATAATTTTTTTACCAGTATTCATCTCCTTGCAAAATTGAAGATGGAAAAAACATTAGCTTGTGGAACTATTCATTCATCTAGGAAAGATTGTCCCCGGTTATCGATTGAAGATAAAAAAATGAAACGAGATTTCGATTATAGGATTTCAAATAACTATTAGTTTCTTCAAATGGAAAGATAATAAATGTGTCCACTTCGCATCAAATTTTCATGGGACTCAAACATGTACCTGCGGTAGGAAGAAAGGAAAAAGGTGGATCTAAGACACAAATACCGTGTCCAGATGTTGTGGTTGATTATAATAAGTATATGGGTGCCGTAGATCACGCAGATCAATTGCGTAGTAGTTACTGCGTTTGCCGAAAATCTAAGAAATGGTGGCACCGTTTATTTTTTGGCCTACTTGACATTACCTTTGTTAATTCATTCGTTATAGGTATATTCACAACTGGAAGAAGATAAAATGACGCTTTTGGAATTTATACGCTCCGTAGCTCAGGCCTGTTGAACGGGAATCCTGGTGGTCTTAGAATCAATAATAAAAAACGCTGCAGTGCTGAAAACCCAAACTCTCCCGTTTTACCTCCAAAAAGAAGAAAATACAACTATAGTATATGTCAGGATGTAAGATTGGGCAATAAAGAAAGTCATTGGCTAACTTTTACAAAACAATGATAAAGATCTGAACTATGTTCATCGAAGTTGATCCAGTCTCGTCCACATTCAAAACGTACAGCCTGTGGGGTTTACTTAAGTTGCAACGAGAAGAAAAAGTGCTTTGCTGTATATCACGATGTAAATGTAAATGTAAATTGATTTTCTTGAATTATCAATAATAAATTTTCAAACCATATCTGTATTTTTGTACGTCCAGCAAGAAAAAATTGTTGCCGAGTCCCGACGGTACTTTTAAGTCCGCTACTCCTAAAAACTAAGTAGTGGGGATTGTGTTTTTTTGCAAAGTGCAAGTGCGATAAAATAAACTATTTTGGTTGTAAAAACTAAGTTATAAAGGCTCAAATATATAGCAGGATACGTAACTTACCGTTTTCACGGCAAATATAACTATTTAGGCTGTAAAACATACAGTATGACTTGTGAAAAAGCTGGAACTGATTGGTTGCAGTTTCTTTCAAGAGGTCGCTTGATGTACCCTTCGGGTGAGCTATTAAAAGCAGCTTCTGTAATGGAAGTGGAATTCACAAAAATGCACGGGAATTCACTATTACTGGAAACTTTATTTTTAATGAGTTAGTTAACAAAATAATGTTAATTTTATTACCCACAATCAAGTTGCCAACAGATGTGTTATTGTGCTTAACTAAAACTTATATTAAACTTAGAGATCTTAACCGAAAAATAAGTTTTGAAAATTGTAAAAGAAAGCTAAATAGGAAAATGGCGAAATTTATCAATAAAAAACCTTAAACCCGAAAATGGCAGTTAGAACTCATTAAAACGGTTCGTAGTTATTGGAGTTCTTTTGTTTTTCCAAAAATCGTCATAACTCCCTTATTTTAAGGATTATTGAAAAAAAACACTAATTTTCAAAACTAGCTTTCAGCTCTCTAAAACATTTGCATTTACAATTATTTTTTATTTTCTCAAATAACAAAATGGTGATCGATCAAAAACTTCACAATAAGATTTTTGATAACCACTCTATCGATTTTTGAAAGTCAAACATTTATAAAATCCTTAAACTATCTACTACAACACTTGTCCCAAACATTTTTTTCAACCTGTCCAAAAAAAGTCTTTATTCATTTACTTGAATTACAGATAATTATTAACAAACTAAAACAACCATTTAAATCGAAGTAGCTTCCCGCCATTGAGCAATGAAACAAAAGAAGATTAGATTTGACAAGTACACAAAGCCGAACAAGATACTTCAACGTGTATGTTTTCTAGTTTATACGTTACAAATTTAAAAGTTAATCATTAGTGTGCGTATTTTGCATAATTTGTACGTAAAAATGAATTGTTATCAAAGCGTTGAACTTTTTGACATGCTTTTGGTTTTTGGGGAGGCAAGGCGTAATGCACAGCAAGCTCGAAGAATCTACCGGAGAAGATACCCAAATCGTCAACAGACAATTAGCCAACTTTTCAGAAAAATTTGTAAACGTTTGTCAGAGACTGGTTGTATTTGCGCAACAATTGGTGGGAACCCAAACAGATTACGTCGAACCCCTGCATTTGAAGAGGCTGTACTTGATATTATTGAAGATGACCCATCGACGAGCACAAGGGTAATAGCTAACAGATTAAATGTAAATCAGGTGACAGTTTGGCAAGTTCTGAAGGAGCAGGGCCTTTACCCGTACTCTAGACAAAAGATGCAAGCTTTGAGACCTGACGACTTGCAGCCAAGACTGTTGTTCTGTCGTTGGCTTCTTCGACGTTGTAATCTTCAAAGGGATTTTGAAAAATTTATTCTGTTTACGGACGAAGCTTGCTTCACAAGGGACGGGGTATTTAACTCTCTCCCAAATCGCTTGAATGGGGAAAATTATTTTATTTTCTTAGATACTATGCTACCGGAGCTTCTTGAGGACTTGCCATTAAACATCAGACGGAGACTTTGGTTTCAGCATGATGGGGCACCAGTTCACACAACACGAGAAGTAACCACATTGCTAAATCGAGAATACCCAAATAAGTGGATTGAGAGGAGAGGTCCTGTTGCGTGGCCAGCCCGAAGTCCCGATCTAACTCCACTAGACTTCTTTTTCTGGGGTCAGATGAAGACCTCTGTATAGGAGACACAGGTGAACACAGCGTTAGAAGTAGTGGCTAGAATCGTGGCTGCAGCAGAAGATATAAAAGAGGCAGTCCTTGCGAAGGTCTCCACCAACATTAAAAAACGCTGCCGGGCTTGTGTTGCTGCGAAAGGTGGCCATTGTAAAAATGTATTAGGTATAAATAGTGTACTTGTCAAATGTAATCTTCTTTTGTTTCACTGTTCAATGGCGGGAAGCTACTTCGATTGAAATTGTTTTTTTAGTTTGTTAATAATTATCTGTAATTCAAGTAAATCAATAAAGACTTTTTTGGGTAGATTGAAAAAAATGTTAAAGACAAATGTTGTAGTAGATAGTTGTTTAGGGATTAAATGTTTGGCTTTCAAAAATCGATTGAGTGGTTATAAAAAATCTGATTTTGAAATTTTTGATCGATCGTCATTTTGTTATTTGAGAAAATAAAAAATAATTGTAAATGCAGATGTTTTAGAGAGCCGAAAGGTAGTTTTGAAAATTTTTGTTTTTTTTCAATAATCCTTTTAATAAGGGAGTTATGACAATTTTTGGAAAAACAAAAGAACTCCAATAACTCTACGAACCGAGGCACCAAATCCAAAATTGGAACTAAGAAAAGTTGTTTGTTTTAATGAGTTCTAACTGCCATTTTCCGGTGTAACGACTTAGTATTAACACTGCCCTTGTTTTATTCGGTAGATTTTGTTTCTTTATTCTTCGTTTGTTATCCAAAGGCATAGTAGGTTAACAATAGAACTAGATTAATATTTTTAATTAATTAATTAATATTTTTGTCAAAGAGAATCGGCAAACAGACAGAACGAGATTTTCCCAAAAACATGTTTTTCGTAATGTAGAAGTTCGGAAAGGTGAAGATATGTAAAAATCTCGACATGTCATTTTTCGGCCAATTACAATACTTCACTCACTTTAGAAGTGATGCGAGCATTAAAATTTTTCAAATCATCTGTGTGCATTCTTGGAAGTTACTATCACAGTAGAAATTTAAATTTTTAAGTT
Source organism: Limonius californicus (assembly GCA_014611495.1). Classification (NCBI taxonomy): domain Eukaryota; kingdom Metazoa; phylum Arthropoda; class Insecta; order Coleoptera; family Elateridae; genus Limonius; species Limonius californicus. The sequence goes on along the minus strand of JABXWE010022184.1, from coordinate 5,652 downwards.
TTATTAACTATACCTAGGTATCATTTGTATTTTACCGTTTTGGACCTGCAGGAAACACGGAAAAACGCAAAAAGGCTCGACAGAAAAACCAAGAATAAGGAGCCGCAGCCCCATCAAGGCACGTCGAGTGACACTCTGGAGACCTACAAACCCGAGCATTCTGGCACTGAGCAGATACAACTAAGTGGAGATTCTGATGTCTCAGATGATGCTAATGATGTTGATCTATTCAAGCCTCCGGTGCGGCACCAATCTAAAAAACCGTGGCAGATGAGGATCAACCTAAAAACAACATCATTGGTCAGTGATCGTTATGGAGTCTCTGATCGAGCAACAGCTTGTAACGTGTGATTTCTGACGCATAGTGTATATCAGGAGTGTTTCCCTTTTCAACGTTTGAACGGCATATTTCGAGCTTCGATTCAAATATTTGTTCTCATTTTTGTGGTAGGTATGCGCATCGATCGCGCATTTCAATTTTCGGTTTTGAGACCGCAGTCAATTGGAACGAGAAGAACGCTTTCAACTTTCAAGAAGTGCAGACTTGAATTTTTAATTAAGGTCGTTACGACTCGGAAGTTATTCCATTTTGTAAATTTTCAAGTGATCAGGGGAAACTTAAACACATTAGTGTGATAGTAAGATTTTTCCCAGGGAGTAAATCCAATTTAGTGAGTTTTCTTATGCCAATTTTATATCTAATGGTAAGCTTAGAAGGTTCTATTCCACTTGTTGCTTTTCTAAGACAGTTGAATTAATTTAGGCAAGTAAACGGCAGCCGGTAGAGTGAGGAAAAATTCGGATTCTGATCGCATTTATAACGACGTGGGAAATTACGAGATTCCAGGGCCAAGAACAGTCGACGAAACAGGTGTGCGTACATAGAATCCATACTGCAAGACATCTATCTTCAAGGTCTGTAAAACAACTTTCTTTTACGTACCTGCGTTGGGTTGATAAGCCCATGGAATTTCGAAAACTAGCCAAAAACTAACAACGACAACTCGTTTAATTGCGTAGCAATATAAATAGTAAAATAAAATAAATATTCGACAAAATTTTTGTATTTAGTTAATTATTTTAATTATAAACACTCTTGTTCAGATTTAATTCACTTTGTATTTGAGAATTTGTTAAATGGTCTGCAGGGTACGAGATATTCTTTTCTGATTCGAAGTTCATACAAAAAGGGAGAATTTTGCGTAATATTATAATTATCGTGCGGATATACCATTTATTTGGGGTAATTAATCTAGTTTTACGTATACAAGATCTCGCTATATCGTCGATCTAGACGGGTATTCGGTGGTTTGTTTAACATTGTAGAAGTGGAGTAACGCTTCCTTATTTTAAATCGAATTACGCATTATTGCTTTCCCTGGAAATTTTGATTAGCTGTTACAAATTAAATCAGAGACAGTAGCGTACTGTGGTCCGTTCATTTTAAATTTGAATGTGAATTTATATACATATATATATATTTGGGACGTGTTCCTGATTTTTGGTTATGATTTTGATGTTTCATATATATACTTGCATTTATATTGATTATTGATATTTTTTTGTGATCATTATATTTTGGGAATTCTGTCAATTATAACTGTGTTTTATTCTGTCTTGGAAAAATAAGTTTAATATTATCAATCAAGGTAAGTTCGCATCCAGGAAGATTCCTGTTTATCCAAAGTCATCTTCAAGGAGGAAAGGGTTTTTTTAAACAGGTGGCGCCTAGGCTTATATCGAACCACCCTTCTTCGACTGTAGCTAGTCGAACCCTTGTCCTTGATACCTGGACCTTGCTTAGAAATTGATACTTCGCTTTTGTGTACATAAAACCATTTTTGTTGTCGCCGTCATATAACTAGGCGTTACAAGCTGCGATCGCGTCATCTGTCCTTCAAGATTATGGAGTGATAAATGACTCGGACACTTCCCATGTGGTTGACAAAAACAAAATTAGAAGAGGAAAAACTCATAACAGAAATGATTTGCAGAATCAATATGTTAAGGAAACACTACGTGGTCTGTACTTTGATGGCAGAAAAGACGATACAATGATGATTAAAGAAATTAATTCAAAGCGTTTTCGCAGAACTGAAAAAGAGGACCATTATTCCCTTATACAAGAACCCGGTTCGGAATATATCGGCCATGTTTCTCCCTCTACAGGACTTGCTAAAGATATAGCTTCGACAATAATTTCCCATTTGACTACACTTAATATTTCCCTTAAAGAACTTGGTGTGATTGGGAGTGATGGAACTGTAATTAATACTGGCTGGAAAAAAGGTGTTCTCCATCAGATCGAACTGCACGTTGGGAGACCAATGCAGTGGGCTATATGTCTCCTACACTTCAATGAACTACCGTTCCGTCACCTATTTCATCACTTGGATGGTGTTACCACAGGACCCAAATCCTTCAGTGGGCCGATCGGAAAAAAACTGGCTGGCCGTGAAGAACTTCTACTGGTTCATTTTGAACGTGTTGAATGCCCAGTTCCTCAAGTTGACAGAAAAGTGCTGAGCAAGGATCAATTATATCTACTTGATATTTCTGCTGCCATTAATTCAGGTACAATTTCAGACGATTTGGCAGCACGTGATCCTGGTCCGCTTTCACACTCTAGATGGTTGACGACCGCAAACAGAGTTCTCAAACTGTACGTGAGCTTGGAAAAACCTACTGATGAAATTAAGCAGTTAATACATTTTATTTTAAAATGTTACATGCCCATCTGGTTCAAAATTAAAACAAGCAAAAATTTCAGACGGTCCAAAGATAGTTTTTGAAGCCATCAGAACATCACGGTACCTAACTCAAAATTTACTGGAAGTCATCAATCCAGTAATTGAGCGAAACGCTTTCTTTGCTCACCCCGAAAATTTGATTCTTGCAATGATTGTGGATGAACGAAAACATATCAGAGAGCTGGGGTTCCGCCGAGTGTTGAAAGCTCGATCACTTTCCAAGGGAAAGAGTATTCGAAAATTCACCTTACCGAAACTCAACTTCGAAGCAACAGACTACGTCAACATGATTCGCTGGGATAGTAGCAATATCGCCCCTCCTCCACTATTAAGGAACATCACCGATGAACACATCAAAAATCTAATACAGACTGACACACTGCTGCAATCGGATTTTCAAAGCTTCCCTTGTCACACCCAGGATGTTGAACGGTGTGTCAAACTTGTGACTGAAGCATCTAAAAAAGTATGTGGCGCTGCTGCAAGAGACGGATTCATCAGGACGACCCTCTTATCAAGGTCGATTATGCCCAACTTTTCCCAAAAATCTGACTTTAAAGTGCATTATTTTGAATAAAAAATTGAAAATCAAAAATATGTTTATCATTTATAAAAGTTTGTTTCCTTAAGTTGAAAAAGTTAAATTAAAAGAAATTACGAAATATCGCCGTTTTAAGAAAAATTGATGATTAATTAATTTACTGGATCATTATATTTTGGAAATTTGTCAATTACAATTGTGTTTTATTCTGTCTTGGAAAATAAGTTTAATATTACCAAGCAAGGTAAGTTCGCATCCAGGAAGGTTCCTGTTTACCCAAAGTTATCTTCGAGGAGGAAAGGGTTTTTTAAACAGGTGGCGCCTAGGCTTAGATCGAACCACCCTTCTTCGACTGCAGCTAGTCGAACCCTTGTCCTTGATACCTGGACCCTGCTTAGAAAATTGATGCTTCGATAGTTTGTAGTGTATAAAACTATTTTTGTTGTCGCCGTCGAATAACTAGGCGTCACAAACAGTATGCCACGCCTACAGTAGTATTGGCTGGCGATTAGTCATAGGGTCTCATATGTTGACCAGATTGCCTCTGAATGCCATGAATCCATTTCCAGATTGCCAAAGACTATTCATTTATAGTAATATAATACCGCACAACTTTTAAATTAGTTTTTAATATTATCAGAACATGAAAATTCTTACAAAATACTAGAGTTAAAACAACATATGCGAAAAAACCTGCCAATTTACATGTTAAAAAGCTTATAAATGCTCATACCTATTCATAATAATTATCTTATCATTTAAACATACACCTCACTGATAATCAGACTATCATAAATTTTGTACCTATTTAACCGGTATTCTCGCCTGTATGAGTTTTCATATGTCTTTGCAAAGCACCCTTCTGTGCACTTTCATAGCCACACACAATGCACTTAAAAGGTTTCTCTCCTGTATGAGTTCTCATATGCGTTTGCAAATGATTACTCCGTGCACTTTCATAGCCACACAGGCTGCACTTGAAAGGTTTCTCTCCTGTATGAGTCCTCATATGTGTTCACAAACCATTCTTCCATGCACTAGCATAGCCACACACGGTGCAGTTGAAAGGTTTCTCTCCTGTATGAGTTCTCATATGTATTCGCAAATCACTCTTTCGTGCACTTTCATAGGCACACACGTTGCACTTGAAAGGTTTCTCTCCTGTATGAGTTCTCATATGTGTTTGCAAATGATTACTACGTGCACTTTCATAGCCACACACAATGCACTTGAAAGGTTTCTCTCCTGTATGAGTCCTCATATGTGTTCGCAAATAATTCTTCCATGCACTTGCATAGCCACACACATTGCAGTTGAAAGGTTTTTCTCCTGTATGAATTCTCATATGTGTTCGCAAACCATTCTTCCATGTACTTTCATAGCCACACACGTTGCAGTTGAAAGGTTTCTCTCCTGTATGAGTTTTCATATGTCTTTGTAAATCATTCTTCCACAAACTTTCATAGTCACACACATTGCACTGCAAAGGCTTCTCTTCTGTATGAGTTTTCATATGTCTTTGCAAATCAATCTTCCATGCACTTTCATAGTCACATATATTACATTTGAATGGTTTCTCGCCTGTATGAGTTTTCATATGTCTTTGCAAAGCACCCTTCTGTGCACTTTCGTAGCCACACGCACTGCACTTGAAAGGTTTCTCTCCTGTATGAGTTTTCATATGCCTTTGCAAATCAATCTTCTCTGCACTTTCATAGTCACATATATTACATTTGAATGGTTTCTCGCCTGTATGAGTTTTCATATGTCTTTGCAAAGCACCCTTCTGTGCACTTTCATAGCCACACACACTGCACTTGAAAGGTTTCTCTCCTGTATGAGTTCTCATATGTATTCGCAAATCACTCTTTCGTGCACTTTCATAGGCACACACGTTGCACTTGAAAGGTTTCTCTCCTGTATGAGTTCTCATATGTGTTTGCAAATGATTACTACGTGCACTTTCATAGCCACACACAATGCACTTGAAAGGTTTCTCTCCTGTATGAGTCCTCATATGTGTTCGCAAATAATTCTTCCATGCACTTGCATAGCCACATACATTGCAGTTGAAAGGTTTTTCTCCTGTATGAATTCTCATATGTGTTCGCAAACCATTCTTCCATGTACTTTCATAGCCACACACGTTGCAGTTGAAAGGTTTCTCTCCTGTATGAGTTTTCATATGTCTTTGTAAATCATTCTTCCACAAACTTTCATAGTCACACACATTGCACTGCAAAGGCTTCTCTTCTGTATGAGTTTTCATATGTCTTTGCAAATCAATCTTCCATGCACTTTCATAGTCACATATATTACATTTGAATGGTTTCTCGCCTGTATGAGTTTTCATATGTCTTT
>JABXWE010022183.1:0-36215 GCA_014611495.1 Limonius californicus | reverse complement strand
TTCGAATGAATTGCTCGTATCTCGGAGGTGAATGTATAATCAAATATTTCGAATGATTTCATTCGAGATCCGCCCATCACTACTGGAAAGTACTACAAAGGTATCATCTATATCTTTGATCAGGCCTTGGGTTTCAGATCAGCTACCGCCAAAGCTTTGATTTCGAAGTCGTTATGTATATGTTAGCGATTACAAATGATAGCGGTGCAGCCATAGATCTTCCTTTAACCTGTACGTACAAGTTGTTATTCCAACTATGCTATTTTTCATGTAGTTTCCTCGGTAACGGATTAGCGTTGTAACTGTAGTAAATACATACCTTTAACCTACATTTCTTTACGACCATACGTCTCACAAAGAAATACGGAAATACAATTTACGTCTACATTAGAATCGACACGTACTCCCCACTGCTTGGATTAGAACTTGGTGTTAGAAAGAGATGCTCTTTAGTTCAGTATCTGAAGTTATCGCCTGGTATGAACAAATGTCACAACAGTTCTCAACAGGTCATGCCACGATCTTTTAGATTGGACAAATTTTGCACTTGTATAATAATAAAATTGTTTGGGACTGCTGTCTTATTTCATACTCTGGGTTCATACAGTTGTCTTGTCCCTGTCATCAATCCTTTACCGTGGAAAATACATGAAAAATAGTATAAAGAAGGTGTTTTTTAAACATATTTACATTTGCCGATAATTTGTCTTTTAAAATTTGTAGTACCTCATCTATGGGTATTTTTATGAATAGGAAGCAAACGTCAAAACTGACTAGAAGGTCTCCTTCGCAGATATTTAAATCGCGCATTTTTTATTATATTATAAGTATCTTGCTAAACCATTATTTCATATATAAAACATTATGATTATCTTACACCTTCTATTTTTTAAACAAGTAATGTAATCATGCAAAAATGGCTTCAATGAAGAAAATGGATTTGTTGATAAAAAATAAACTACTTATTTCGAAATGTGTATATTTGTGCAAAACTTCCGTACAGTAATATTATACCCGTGTTGTAACCATCGTAATAAAAACACACCATATGTGGATGGACACGGAATTGAATAAACAAATTTGGATCTACTATAATAGAACAAAGTTCGATAACAATTTCAATCGAATTTCATTAACTCTTGCATATTGTTTCCCACGCTTCTATATATTACAATTGAAGCGTACTCAAATCAACCGATTTTGATTCTTCACAGAAACAAAAGCAGTTTTGCCTACAACTGATATATTAATATACATATAATATATTCTTTAATTTTTATGGGAACTTGTGACATGTGGAGAATCTAAAACGGAGAATAAAGTAGACAATTTCACCACATAAGTAACAAGGGTGCACTAAAGTTTAAAAAAGCGCCATTCCTGAATATAAAACAGTTGATAAAATGTTTTGTTGCTGGATTTTGGAAGAATTTTGATTTTGATTGAAGGCTAAATTATCATAACTGAGCTAAACGTCATAAAATCGTTTCTAGAATAACTTAACTAAAAGTAGTTTACTTGGGTATACGTTTGTGTTAGGATCTTCCAATTAATAAAACGCCACAAATCTATGCAAACTTTTCTTCTAACTTTTAACAGCCCAACTGTCTATTTCAATATCATGCCAATTTAAATTCTCTAAGCTTGATTGGATTATCATTTAGCTTTTTAAATTATTTATATTTCGACTTTCTAGATGCTTTTTCTACATTATAGCTGGTTGTTAATTACATCTATAGTTTCCGATTTAAAAGTAACATTATGTAGTACTATCTCCGTAGTTTTTTAGGACACCTTTATTCATTCATAAAAGTAACAATTAACAGACCTCATTGTTACCAATATAATCTAATGCTAATTTAAAACAGCAAAAGATTTGAAATTTGCAGCCACAACAATTACTGTCCTCATACAGTCAAAAGTGACAATGGAGTCGCATCAGGTGTGTTTACATTGGCCGTATGAGTTTTGTTATAGATACTTGTCTTGTTTTACTTATTTTATAAATAATTATTTTGGAGACTCCAGTGTTGCTATTTTGCGAAGGATACACGCTTTAGATCTCTAATTAGCCCCAGAGTTTTGTAATAATGGAGTAGCAGGATAGATCTCCTTAAAACCTGCGCTGCCACCATTACGACATTAGTGAGATAGTGCTTCCTCAAGGGCCACGCAGAAATATTACACATTGATTGTAGCAAATAATTTACCGAAATGAGAACAAAAGCATATTTTTGAAAAATAAAATACTATATTAAAAAATGATTATACTTACAAAATATACCTATAATATTAAAACAAGTGGACACAATGCAGTAAATTACAACATGGTTAACGTAACATTAAAACTACTTAATTAATCTAATAGAGGGATGGCGTTGCGTCAACTATAAATATTAAATATGATATTCTTGACAGCCCACGATACACTTCCAAGACGTTTTCTACAAGTCATGTTCTTATAAGATAGATTTAAAGAATGACTTACTGAAACTATGAATGATGCACCACACACACAACTACAAATAGAGTGTAAATAAGCGAGTGAAGGCGTTAATCTACTTGAACAATGTTAGAAGTGTAGTGTAGCAAACTGGTAATGGGAAAATATAATTGGGGTGCCATAGAAAAAGGGATCATTTTAAGAAAGTTTGCCTCACTTCTTTTTAACAAAAATATTGATAATGTACTAGCGTATTCTCATCAGACCTTGTTTGCAAATTCGTTTTCTTTGAACTGTTATTAATTTATGAACATTATGGGTTTCAAAAACGTGTTATTTAAAAATGCGGCATAAAATCTGTCAGGTGTATTTCATACTGACAGTAAAATCAGGAAGAGTTCTTAACGTCAAAAAACAAGTCTAATGAACGTAATATTATACCTTTAGTTAATTGAATATCTACTCACGATTATCTGGGTATTAAATTGCACAATTAGGAAAGAGTAAAAGGACCGCCTATTATTTTTTTAATGGTTCCAAATTATGTGTAAATTTTACTTCTAAGCGCTAAGAAGCTCCGACTTCAAAATTCCAGACCAGCGGTGGGCCTAATCGAATGATTTCAATACTCGAATAATTATTTTTCGAATGATTTTAATAATCGAGATATTCATTCGAATTAATCATTCGAAACCAAATGCGTGCGCATTTCGGCAAAGCAAGAAATGTTTCGCATCTTGCTTTTCGAATGATGACTTGCTGACACTGCCGCTTTTATCCCGAAATGTTTTTTCGATTTTCGACTCGACTCCGTTATATATATATATAATAAGATATTAAATATTAACGATATTTCTAATTATTTTGTTATAATTGATTAATAGTTTATTTCTTTACAAGCCTAATCATCACGACCAATTTAACCACTAAATTATTCAAGCCGAAAGATAATATCAGACGCTTGACAGAGTAAAAATGATCTTAAGTGATTCAGATCAAAAAATTGGTTTATTTGATATTTTTAAAGAGTTATGGTAAATTGCTGAAATTATTTTATTTATTCATCTAGTTTAAGATAATAATATATTTAATTGAATAATAACCAATCTAAAAAATTCTAAAATTAATATTTTTGAGTTTAAGTATGGAAAAATAGAAATAAATAATCAACACTTAAGCCTGTCCAGTTTGAAATGATAAAAACCCATTTTGCTAACTCGGCTGCCCATGCGACCCCATCACACAAACCAAGCCAAATATGTTATTTTGTAGTTTATTTTTTGGTATCTTCTCGAACTACAAATTCATTCGAATACTACTCAAATTATATACCGACACAAACGATATTTCGATTACCAGCTGAACAACGAAACGAAACTAATACGAGAAGTTTTATCGTTCGAATGAATTACTTGCATTTCAGAGATGCATGTATAATCGAATATTTCGAATTGTTTCATTCGAGATGCGGACGCCGCTAAACGTACGTATTCGAGAAGTTTTGATCATTCGAATGAATTACTCGCATCTCGGTGATGCACGCATAATCGAATATTTCGAATTGTTTTATTCAAGATACCCACCACCTTTTATTGTATGAGGTACAGGAACCACATGTATTTTTCGCGTCGACTTGAATTTCCTTTGGGCTCATACATTTCTTCTGTAAATATTTACAGTTCATACCGTCCATATTAATCAAAATCACAAACCTCTCTCTTACTAGTTTCAGTCTGATATCTGGCACAACTTTGTTATACAATCTGGCATGCATTATCTACGCATAGTAGTGAAATATATATGCAAAAGTGCTAAAACCTATAGCAAGTCAAAGGCGCAACAAGGAAGTATTAATGAAAAAGTGCAAGTCCATACAAATATGATTTAAAAATATATGTTGTTTCTAGCTTTTTTGTTAGAATATGAGAAGGTGTCCACAATGTAGAGTATTATCGCCCCTGCTATGGTCAATGGTTATCGACGATCTTCTTATGAAACTCAATCACTCTGGAGTTATTGTACAAGATTATTCAGGTGGCCTAGTAGTTACCATTAGAGGCAAACATGACAGGATAATATCCACCCTCATGCAAATAGCTCTCAACAAAACTAAAGACTGGTGCAAGAAGGAGCACTTAAATGTAAATCTCAGCAAAACAGTCGTTGTGCCAGACCATACTACGCAAAAGATGAATTTGCTTTTCACGTCTCCAAAAATAGATGGTACACAAATACACGTTTCCAGTGTAGTTAACCCTCTGGGAATCATACTTGACTAGAAGCTCACTTGGAACCCACATCAAAGAATTACCCAAAGAGCAACAACATCATTCTGGATTTGCCGGAGACTCTTTGGCAAAATTTGGAGACTAAAACTGAAGATGATTCTTTGGCCATACTTAAAGGTGGTGAGACTCATGGTCATCTACGCATCTCTAGTGTGGTGGACAGGAAGCAAATAAATAACAGGGCAAATCAATTTGCTAAAAGTGCAATGGTTGGCCGGTATGGAAACCATAGTTGCTATACATACCTGCCCAACTACTGCGTTAGAAGCTATGTTAAATCTTCTTCCTGTACATACAAGTAAGGAGGAACGGTATGGTAAATGCCTTTAGAATGCTGATAAATAAAAAATTTAAGGTGTGATTTGACACATTGAAAATCCAAAGGAAATTTACAAAAGCTGCTGTCCAAACCAACTAGACTCAACTACGAGCGAGTCTTTGAAGTGGTTATTTCGGACCGCCAAACATAGAGTTCAGGGAGCCTACATTAGGAAGAGGATCGGTAGCTTTCTACCCAAATGGATCCAAAACAAATTACGGCGTGGATACAGGCATTAACTGCTCTGGTCTAAGGCTGTCAGAAGCCCTGGGTGAAACTTCTTGCATCTTTTAGGCAGAGATTCATTCATGCCATAGTCTGTACTCAAATATGCATCAGAAAAGGCTATAGTAGAGCAACAATCTATATCTTATCAGACAGCCAAGCAGTACTTAAAGTTCTGATGTCTTACACTTTACAGTCTGAAATTGCTTGGGAATTTATACAAACTATAAACCAGCTGGCAAGAAACAACAAGGTAATGTTGATGTGGGTGTTTGGTCATGAAGGCATTACTGGAAACGAGATAGCCTGGCTAGAACAAGTGCGGAGTCTCATTGTATTGGTCCATAACCTTTCTGTGGCATTGCAAAAAGCCACATTATGGCTAGGATCAGTCAATGGGAAGACGTCCAAAAGTCTACCCACTGGAACAACATTCCAAGTTTACGACAGCCGAGGAAATTTATTTACCATTTGCCAAACAGGGCACGAGAATTGCACGAACTCAGCAAATAGGAGTTAAGGGAAGTAACTTACCTTGTAACTGGACACTGAGAACCGTCTCAATTTAATGGACAAAGATGAGGACTGAAATAGTCTAAGATATTCTTTGCAACAGCAAAGTTATAATCCACCAAAGGTTTCAATACCGCGGAAAGGTGTACACAGCACCTGATGAAGTGAGAAAAATAGCTCCCCGGAGAGTACTAAAGTTCGTAAGAAGTTTAGCACTCGAAGGGTTCTTTTAGACCAGAAGGGTTTCACAAAGAACTCAACCGATCGAAGCGAGGAGAGGCAATTTCTGCCCGAACGACTCCAGATATAATCTACAACCTTTTTGTTAATGTCTGCATTTGTATGTATGTAACTGCCACACAATTATAAAAAATGTAGAAGCACGTGCAATTTTCAATTCTTCCAACTTTTTTAGAAACTATTTCCTGGGAATGCATTTTTTAAATTCAGTACGACGTCTTTGAATGCCACAAGTCTACATTATTTGCTAGAATCAGTTCAAAGTTTAACAAACATATTTTGTGACTTGTGACAAATTGTACTACTAAAATCAATAACTTGTATTATTTACATATAGGTTTTTCAACATTTTGCTTTTTATTAAAATGGAACTAATTATTATCAGAATTGATATAACGAGAAAAATTAACGTGTTTTGTTACGTGACGTTAATTTAAATTTAAACAAGGTGTGGGTATTTTATGCAATTAGAAGCTAAAATCTTTCATTATCAGCAATTACGAATGTATGTTTAATGGTGTAATGATTATCTTATTTTCTTATATAGCAGTACAAGGTTTAAAGTTTACAGCTTCTAGGATAAGTGGTTGACTATTTGCAACCAAATAAAAGCTAGAAGGTTACATAGTACAAATTATGGTAAATGCTATTTAAATAAAATAGCCCAAAACCTACGGTTTGAATTTAAAAATGAACAAATGATTACCAAACACCCATTACTCATTAAATGATGTTTGTCTTCTCAAGTATGCTAAAGCTGACGTTTTCACTTTTAACGCTGTATTTACAGAAGCCAATACAATATAATATGATAATGAAATCATGATCAATGTTATTCGAAGGATGCTGAGTGTCTGGGTTAAGTTAATAATATTGGCAATATTACTTTTAACGATGACGTTTCGAAATTTATATTTATTTTTAAAATTTCATCGGTTAACTAATAATGTAAACTAAACTCCGTAAACTTTTTGCAGTTCCAAACATACACATCATTGTTTACAGAGCATGTACAGCGATACTTTTTCATTCATTGTTCTCTGTTGCGTCCCTTCCATAGAAGAATTTGCTGTAGCACTTTGGCATTATATTTCACTACTATGCCTGCAGACCGTCTCCGTGCTACCTAAATTACGTCTGATGTCATTCTAAATTTCCATTTATTAACATTTTTAATTATTATATTATTTTAATTCTAATTTAAAGTGCAAAAGTTTTCATTAACGATTTTATATAAACAATAATGATATGCAGTGACGGTTGATCTTTATAGAATTACATAACAAGTTATTATTGACAACTTCAGTACTACTTTTTTAAGTTTATGTAGTTGATCTTACTTTTACTAACAAATTACGTAGACTTTTATATGAATATTTGTATCATATTAAATGTTACAAAACGACGAATATACACTATTTTTTAAATTTAAATTTACATTTTCCTAATATAATAGCTCTATTTAAAATAATTGCTAGTTCAACCCTGAAAAAATATAGTCTGTAGTATTTTAAATAACACCATTTCCGTGGAAACTAAGGAAATCAGTTTTACACTATATGCACAGATTATTATGCTCTAATCTGCTCTAACCGTTCATTGTCAAACCGAACTTCACAGAAAAAACGAACGCACAAGCCCTCCACGTTGGACATTAGGTGACATAATCGCTGACTTAATTTGTTTGAAACTTACAAAAATGTAAGTAACTACGTCTTCTTCCTTCTTCTTGTTCTTCTGTGTATAGGGCAATGGCCTGAAACTACGTGTACCTGTATAATTTGTAACGGACTCCGATACAATTACTATGAGAGAGAATCCCAACCATTGATATGATGCTCAGCAAAAAATTAAAATTACACTAATTATTGGAAAAAGTAACGGACGTGTAGTAAATGTGTCAATGAAACATTTTCAAATTACGTTTTGAAGGCCTACAATACATGTTCCTTAAGACGAAATAGCCTGTTTTTGGAAGAATTTAATTACTTTTTGAAAAGGTTTTAGTAGACACAGTAAACTTGACCAATCCGAACAAATTGTAATTATTCATTTAATTGCAAGTTAAGTAAACGTGTGGCGTATGCTACGGGTTCAGCTAGTTTTGCTCAGTTCTCGACACTACAGCTTGGTAGCGTTAAAACTCAATCAGATAGACATGACACATATTTCTTGAATTTAACTCAATAATGTGAATTGCATATGAATGCGTTATCATTATTCCAAGGGCTATTAGGAAATTAAGAGCTGATCGGTCGTAAAACAAAAATCTAAAGTTGATAACAAAAGCTATTATGCTTAAACCTTAGATACACTACTAAACGATTTTTCTACAGAGTCACTATTCGAATTTAAACATTTATCATACAAGATTTAGTATACCTTCGCCATACATAGTTGCCGCCTGTGACGAAAACAATTTTTTTATCGTTGTTTTGAGGTAATCAGCGTTGAGAAAACGGTGATAGTCACTCAGGGCTAAGTCGAGACTGTATGGGCGATGGCTAAAAAATTCCCATTTGAATTGTTCAATGAATTGCACAGTGCGAGCCGCCGTGTACTGTCGGGCGTTATCGTGCAACAGCACGACTCTGTTTCTGTGAATTGCCTTCTTCAACTTTCTTACGGTTTCACCATACACATTTGCGTTAATTGTCATACTACTTTCTAAGAAATCAAGTTTCCTGTCCTAAAAACAGCAGCCCTGAGCTTTCGGTTCATGAGTATTTGCTTGAACTTTTTGGGATGTTTTCAAGTGATTTTTGCGAATATCAGTCAATGTTTTTGGCACCCACCTTGCACAAAGTTGTTGGTACTTCTTCGTAACAATTTCATACCGTAGTAGTTCCTTATCTGAAATTTGAGGAAAACGTCGTTTCTGATATCGTAATGCGCGGATCTTCAGTAATTTTCTTCTTCAAGATCGTGGTTGACAACAGAAGGTCTCCCATTTCGTTCCTCATCATACACGTTTGTTCGGCCATCGTTGAAATTCCTACCAGTGTCTAATATTTTCTTCGCTCATGATACCACAACCATAAACCGCGCATATTTAACAGTAAATTCCAGCAGCGTTTTCGTTTTTTGCATGCAAAAAAAAGAATCACTGCGTGCACTTCACACTTGGTGGGATTTTCAATCGTAGTATTTATTTTAGCGCTTACTACAATGACAAAACCAAGGTAAAGGGATGTGTGGCTAGCTCATCAGCCACTAAAACACCCCCACAATGCACCAAATTGATTACAACCCTAATTCGACGGGAGCATTTAAACGACCCTTAGTTTCCGAATAAGCCTGGTATTTCTGATATTAAAGTGTGTTCAACATAAACTAACCATAACTAACCAGAAGCCGATTTAGCATTAATTATAGTTACTTTTTACGCATTATATAGAAAAGTTATGAAGCAACAGCAAGAAATACACATATATGTAAAATTACTAAAACTAAAACCGTAACACTATTATTTTCTGATGAACAATGCTTATAATTTGTTGATATTCCTTTATATTTCAAGCACGTATAATCTCTGGCAATTTACTTTAAAAAAGCTGTGTGCAATACAAAGTAGCATTGCATGATATTGTAGCATTAAAATTTAATCTTAGATCCTGTTTTTACGTTTGTCGTATTTATACCGGCCTACATTTTCGCTATATTTGAATAAATCCTACTAAATTGCTTACAGATCTGTAGTTTTAGTTAAATATGACCTCTAAATTTAAAAAATAGGGTTCACAAATTACTGTGATGTAAATATTATGGATTTTAGTTCTTTTTAACTGACAATAGTTTTTTGGAAGCCATTACATTTTTTTGTTAATTCTTATTTAATTCAGAATCGAAAAGACGATGATCGTTAGCAGCTTATACACCCTCACACTTAAAGACTTCTTCTTAACCTCAGTTTCTTGTTGAATTATCTTCATAACTGCTTACAGTTTGTAGAAACTTCAAAATTCCAATTAAATTAAATAAATTAAAATAGTAATTGTTAAATAAGAAAGCGTGGTTAGTGTTGGAGTGAATACATATCGTTCAATTGAAGCGATCCTAAAATAGCCATAAACTGATGTAAGACGCACAGTTGCTTAAGATAATAATTGGTTGCGCCTGACAATAAGAACATCAAAAGTCAAAGTTGAGTATCAGCTGATTGTTAAATGATGGAGCTTGATTGATACCCTCAAGTAATTTTTAAAAAGTTCATAATAATAAACCACCTCGGTGGTCTAGTGTGGTTAGCGGCCTTTAGATCCTAGGGACGCGGGTTCGAATCCAGCCGAGGTCGGTGAAAAATCTAAAAGTGTGCCTTCTGTCGAATAAGAAGTAAAGCTGTAGGTCCTATGCTACTGTGATGTGTGACTATGAGGATTGGAGCTATCCCAGATAGGCAAAATGTATAATTAGGGTGTACGATAAACCAAATATGGCCTGAAAGCAAAGAAATAATTGGAAAACCGCTTCCGGATCTCGCCCCAGTGTCTGGTTATTTTAAAGTTGTCTTTAAATCTCTTCTACAAGTGCACACTCACATACTGTCATAATCTTCTATATAGTTAGTATACCATTCAGTTACAGTTTTTCTGTATTCTACTTGCGAGTCGCTATACAGAGTAATTAAATATGATATTAATTCAATGTGAGGCTAGGAAGGCAGCCTCAGTTTATAAGGGCACATTGAGTAACAATGAACTCTATATCTAAACTAGAATTTAACTAGGAGGTATATAGGGTGTATCATCTTCATAACCTGTAGTCTGCATATCGTCAATAAATTAAAAGGATAAGGGACTTATAAGAACATTTAAGAACACCGTGTTAGGATAGACCCATTTTGGAATATACCGTTCATAAAACATACACCATATGATCAAATGAAAAATACATAAGGGTTTGCCATGGAAAATTCAATTAATGTATGGCGCATGCTTTACAATTTAAACAAACAATACATAATAATGTCACTCAAAATTATTAGGTTCAGTATACGATCCAGTGCGTTCGGGATTCTGATCTGGAGTACATGGGAAAACTACTCTAAATCAGAATTCTGAGCGAACTCATTGCACACCGGTAAATTTTATAGGCCAGTACTGAATGTTATTCAGCAGTCAGCAAGTGCATTTGGCTAAAATTTTATTTGATTAATAACAGCAGCAAATATCCACGGAAAATTGTTCCTTCCATTACACTAGAGAATCTACTCGAAGTGTGCGGAGTTTTCCTGCAGATAGAAATTAACGAGCCTTTTCATGATACTAAAGGCATTCACTGGCATTCTTCAACAATTCGATTTTATAATTCTTGAATGTTATGAATGGGAATCCTGTATACATTACTTGTTAAGTGCTGACATGCTAAATAATCTAAAATAGATGGGGTGATCTACATGACAATCCCGGAAACTGTCGCAAACTGATTAACCTGTTATCAAATTTACGAAGATAATTTATGGTTTGTTGAACCTTGTGAGCTGTGGCTCCATTCTGCTAAACAATTCTGGTAGGATTTCGTCTTCATACCTTTGAAGTATAAAGTCGTTAAAAATATTCCGAAATCTCCCATCAGTAACTGTGTCATCATCATCGTCATCATCATCACCATCATATGCCAGGAGTAACGGTGTCGTGAAGCAATATCGAGCAAATTAGTCGCCTTCGAGGCACAGCAATCCAAAGACCTGTTCTCAATAGGTGTGAGGAAGTTTCACGAGAAGTATGAGGATGTTCACCACTCCATAACCTCATGGTTTGTGAATTAACATACCCTGAAAGAGTGAAGCCTGATCAGAACAGAAATTTAAACCTAGCAATTGGTCGTTGTACATCAAATTTTCTTGAAAACACATGCAACATAAAATACGCCTGTTGGCTATTGTCATCTATTGGTAGCAATTCATAAAACGCCAGAGGTTAGTATGGGAACATTTTCACGTCCTTGCTGAGAACGGTGTGGTAGATACTTTAAAAATAATTCAACAATTTGGGACAGTTTTCATAAAGATTTGGTAGGTCAAGGATTACGTCTTTAGGACGAAGCTTTGGTATGCCACTTTCCCTCTTGTGAATAATGCTTTCAGTATCGCGAAATTAAGAAAATCGATTTCAAGAAACTATGTTCGAAGTTCTGCCGGCCATAACTGGGCACTGTAAATCCATTCCCCAGTTTCGCAAACGTCATTCCGAAAATCAGTTTCTATTGTAAATTTTTTATGATCCACGGTCAATTACACAAATTGTATATGCAAATGGTTTATAAAAGCGAACACTTTAGTTAGATGCTGTTGTCTTAGTCCCAGTTTCAACGTGTTTTACGAAACATATGAAGCTGTTAAATGGTTTTATCCTGACACGTGGCCATGACAAGTAACATTTTGTACCTATCAGCTTTTAGATTTATTCTAAAAATTTTCCTAGTAAGATGTAATAAAATCTACTACCATTCAAGTCCGGTTTTACTTATAAAAGTTTTACCTCAATCATAAATGCACAATAATAGAATTTGCCGTCCACTTAGTATTGGTATTTCCTTGAAAACGGTTTTATTGTAGTCTAGGAGTAAATAATAAAACTGACAACATAGCTTTATGGCAACGCTTAAGGAGCATAAACCATAAAACAATTATTTTGGTCCAGTCCATAAAACTAATATACAGGGTGTTAATGAATTTCAGGGACAAACTTCTAGGGCTTAAAGCATACATGAAACAAACATTTTTCTTAATAAATGTATGGTCAAAAATATTTCCCTTTAGGGATAGAGCTTCTCAAAGATTCTTTAAGAAGCGCCTAAATGTAGGCACCTCAACTTACTACCTACTATTTGTTTCCACAACGACAGAAATTAACACAGGATAAATAAAACCCTCTTTCCAACTTTTCAAATTCAAATTAAATTCAAAATAAATTAATTAACAAAATGTTTCAAAACTAAGCAATAGAAAAAACCAAAATTACAAAGCAGAAATCAACTACTTGAACAATTTACAATAACTAATTCAAAAATTAACAAAATTATAGTAAATGTTCAAAATGTCGCCCCCCAGCTTCTACACATGAAGCCTGTTGAACTTCTACACATGCAGCAAGAATACACGCTGTAAGTTTTTCTACAGTTTCAACTGGGGTAGCATACACTAACGTTTTAACGTGACCCCACAAAAAGCAATCAAGTGGGGTCAAATCGAGAGTGGGAAGGAGAGCTTTATTTATCCTTTATTAATTTCCGTCGTTATGGAAACAAATAGTAGAAATTGAGTTTGAGCCTACATTTAGGCGCTTCTTAAAGAATCTTTGAGAAGCTCTATCCCTGAAAGGAAACACTTTTGACCATACATTTATTAACTAAAAATGTTTGTTTTCATGTATACTTTAAGCCCTAGAATTTTGTCCCTGCAATTCCTTAACCCCCTGTATATAAAATATACTGTGTGTTGATAAATACTGTAACTATTTTTAATTACCTACAGTTCTGTACCATATCTACTTAAATTCAATTTAATATTGGATAGTATGACTTATTTGTTATAATCAACATTTTCGATTACGCCGGAAATAACCGCAAGGTAACTTTAAATGGCATGCAATGCAACAACTTACAGGATGTATGTAAGCATACATTACATTTTGAAATATAAATCATCCTTGTATTGGTTAATCAATATCCTAGAATCCTGTTTCTTGCGTAAACTAAATCTTAAGCTGTTTCATTATTTAAGAATATTTATTTAAGGCGTTAGAATGTTTTGATTGGTCACCTATAAAGGAACTTTCCAAATGATTTGTTTTTTAATAACTAAAGTTTCCTAGTAATAAATACCGTAAGAGCAACAGAAACCCAAGGCAAGGAATTTTTCTTCTAATCTGCTTACATTAATATGCAATTATAAAGATGTAAACATTATAGATATTTTTAAATGGCATACATCAATAATTGACAATTTACATTTCAAACCTTATTAGGTTATTTATTTAATCAATCGATTACAGCAGAAGTCATTAAAATTACATATTACAATACTGTGAATTTAAAGTTATTAACAGTGGAACAAAAAATGTTCATATTATGATGATTGGTAATATCCATTCAAACCTATTTCCCATAATTTCAACAACTTATCCGCGTAAGGCTACCAAAATTATTGTGTATAATTTTAGAGAGAGTGGAAGCGTTGAAAGGAAAAGGGATCAGGAAGATCTGTGAAAAGAACTGCAGAAGTTATTGATAATGTTAGGATATTATGGAAGCAACTCCTTCTAAGCCGATCAGAAAACTAAGACAAGAAAGTGATTTGTCACACGGTACTTGTCGAACAATTAAAAAAAAGATTTGAGTTTGTTTCCATATAAAATGCAAATAGTTCAGCAACTTTTACCTACCACAAATTATTGTCACTGGTTCTTAAACAATATAAATAATTACAAATTGGATTTAACTTGATTCCACGACGAAACCTGGTTTCACCTCAATGGGTATCTTACTAACAGCCAAAATATATTAATATTTGCAGCACATAATCCGCTTATGTTTGAGGAAACACCGTTACATCCACAAGAGATCGGTTTATGGGCTGCTGTTTCAAGAATACGAATAGTGTCTAGTGAAAATATAACTGCCATATATTATCTTCAGCATAACTTAACCTCCTTTTTATATTAACTTCGTAACAATCGTGTCATACAATATTTTCAGGAATTTCATGATGATTGGTTAATTAGTAGATATTAGTTTCCCCCAAAGTCAGTCGATCTTACAGTTCCAGACTTCTTTCTATATTCCCTTATCTAAAAATATATTTTTATTAATATTTTTAGTAATAGACCACTTAATCTAGAATATTTACAAAATCCTATTTCACAGAAGTTAGATGAACTTACGTCTGATACTCTGGTGAATGTTTTTAAAATCTTAAGAGAAGAGTGCATTTATTTTTAGAAAACAATGGTCAACATTTTCAACATCATTGGTAGAATTCTTTATTTACTTTGTTCTATAAATGTGTATGCAATAATTTTATTTCAAATAAAAATTTATTTACATAACCTATAACTGTATAAACTCACTACTTTGATCACAGGCACTACAGAACACTTGAGACGGCATTGTAACCTTGAGTATAGCTAACTAAAAGTATATTATATAATTAAATAAATAATCTAAGATAATCTGAAATGTAAACTGTTAATTACTAATGTATGACAGTTACAAATATTTATAATGTTTACATCTTTATAACTACAGATTAATCTAAGACAAGGTTTTAAAACTCTAAGGGTGTCTTTGATTTGGGTTTTATTACTCTGACGGTAACTCCATACCATTTGTTTAGTATCTATGATTTATTTGAGAATGTAATTTGTAAAAGAAAAACTGGAAAATATACAACTAGTTAAGAATGCATTCAAGAAAATTTTAGACGGTCTGTGCGGAAATATGAAATAAAATTGACTACTGATTTTTTCATGATCGAAATGTTGTAAATATGTAGGTCGAACTTACAAGAAAAGCATATATGCAACAGTAATCGCACATTACGTATACTCAATTTTAAATCGATGCCTACCTTAAATTGTAGTAGTAATCAATCAAGCTTGCTCAACAACGGACTAATAAATAATAGAAGCTTCTAGTAATACACAGTAGAGTTTAATCGAAAGTATATTTTCGTCATCATACAAGCCCTAATGAATGCTAACTGTTTTAGTTTGTTTATCCCACTCAATTGTTTAACAAATGCAGTACAAACACATTAAAACGTTGTTGTAAGTGATAATAAATAATAACAATTTTAGAATTTTCATTCCTATGCAACTTCTGCAAGTGATAAATTATTTATTTACCGTCTAATTACTGCGGTTGCAATAAAATATGTACGAACAATTACTGTGAGAACATTATTGTTATATAACTAGACAGGATGCGTATTTTGCAATGTAATTTCAAGAACAGGCAGATCGTCTGGAATGTTCAATTTCTCTTTGGTTATAAAATTAATGTTGTTTACACAAATACCTTAGTATCCACAACTAATAAGTGTATAATGTTTAGAAAGATTATCATTATTAGATACGAGTAGTTTTCAAATTTGAACAGGAATTTATTTATGGAGAAGGGTATTACACTATTACAAGGACGAGAACTATATCACTTCTCAATGTAGTCCCCCTGCCTAGCGATGGACTTGCGCCAGTGATCTGGAAGTTTTCTAATACCTTCATGGAAGAAGTCTTTGGATTGCATGCGTATCCACTTTTGAACAGCTTCGATAACGTCCTTATTTGACTTAACCTTTTTCCGGCTAAAAATTCTTTTAGTGGACCAAACAACTAAAAATCGGGGGAGCAACATGAGGATTGTAGGGTGTATGCGGAAGAAACTCCTACTTTAGTTTGTTTATAGTTTCAGTTAGGGGGGTTTGGTGCAAGAACATTACCAAAATTGAGCTGTGTACAGCTTTTCATACTCTAACATGTCCTGGGTTGTTTGGCTCAAAAACGGTACATACATTCACGAATTTAGCTGAAATATAACAAACGCGTTTTCTGAAAATTGTGAATTTCGCACAGTTATTGCATCAAACCCATCCATTGTTGTTGCAGAGGTATAAGGACGAGCATTGTCTTGGAGAAAGCAAACAGAACTTGGTCTTCTCTTCCATTTGATTTTGATCGCTTGCTTAACATTATCGCGCAAAAGTGTCCAATAACGGTCTGCATTAATTGTTCAAGGAAATCAACAAAGAGCACCCATTAAGAATCCCAAAAAATGTTATTATCACTTTACCAACTGACAATACAATTTTTTTCTTTTTTTTTCGCATTGGAGAAGCGATGTGACACCACTGCATGCTTCCTGGTGCTGACTCAAGAGTGAAATAATGTACCCAGGTATCATCAGTTGTCACAACTGAGTCCAACAATTCATCTCCTGCTCTTTCATATAGCAGCAGTACAGAAGAAGCGATTTACAAACGATTCGAATTGTGTTGTTCGGTAAACAAGCGCGGCATTTACCTAGCACTCACCTTACAATACTTTAGATTGTTTTCTTGATGTCTTCAACACTTCCGACACTAATTTGTAAATTTTGTGAAATTTGACTATCTATTTCTTCATTTTTACGATTAACCAATTTTGCAGCTCGCCGTAGATGAGGCTCATTTTCTGCACAAATTCTCCCGCTTCTAACAGATTTGGTCAACTCAAACACCCAACTGTTAGAAAAACATTGATTGCCGTATAGTGTTCGCAATATTGTAAGAATTTCAGTCGCATTTAAATATAAATAAAATCTGGAAAATATAATATTGTTCATTTTCCTGAGAAACCCCGTACGCTTTGATTTATTATGAATAAAAACTTTACATTGTTTTTGCGCTCGGAAGCAAACATACAAAAATATTGACAGCGCATAAATTATTATTTGTACTAATGTTTTGTGGTGCAGCCCTTGTAACACCGTTTGATTTTTACATTATTTTACGTAATAGAAATCTAATTTTTCTATAATTCTGGAGAAACTTCATCAGACCCCAAGGAAGTTCTTCCAAAGTATCTAAAACTTCTTGTTATGGAAGCAGTTATGAAACAGAAAAGTCATGCAATAATCATTTTCAAGGTAATTAATTTAAATTGATTTGTTTTCCATTTCTTAGTAATGCAAGAAATTTCCTATAATAAATTATACATTTCAAATGTTTTATTTATTTAATTTCCATTCGATTAAAGCAATAAACAAGAAGACAAATCTTGTAAACTAAACAATTTTGTTGTGGATAAAATTAAAAATTTCACCTGTGTAGTGTTATTTAGTTAATTACCTTTAAGTTTCCACTCGCACAAACCAAGGCTTGTGTCACTTCCACAAAGAGCTCCGCTCGTAATTCATTACTGGTGTTCAACCTTTGTAGGAATGTAGTCGTATAGCGTAGCAAACAATGGAATTTATACCGTGCGATCAAAAAAGAAATTTTATTGCAGTCGAGTTTAAAATGACACTCGCATGTCTTCAATTAGTTTCTTCTGACTTCGCAAATTCGAGACTAATTAAAGGCACTAATTTTTTAGCAAAAATGTATATGTAGGCGTACTTTACGACTGACTTTGTCTCCAACATCCTCTGCCCCTTACTACTCTGTTTTGCCACTGATCATCATTGAATTGTCTATCTGTGCGTTTTGTTTTGCTGTCACACTGTATAACAGAAGATTCATATAAAATCATTTAAGAATTCGATGCAGACGGCATCCCGTGAGTTATGACTTCAAAACTACCAACATATTGAGATGCGTTATAGAAACTCTTTAATAAAATACCTGCACGTGGTTTATGATTTACATTTGATTGATCTTATTTTTATGGAAATCCTATGCAATTTTATGACATTTGATTCACAGCTGTAGTGATGATTTCTCCAAATGATGATGTCATTACGAAATCTGTTTTTGCATTTACGATCTTGTTTACGCTTTACTGTTATTGGAGTAATTCTAGTATTTTTCTGAAGAATATACAGTTTTGATCATTTACCACTATATTTTTATAAAGCTTTGTAAAGCAAACAAGAAAATATTAATATGATATGCTATGGAACTGAAAGGGCGATCGGCCGTAAAACAAATACGTAAAGGACGAACCCAAAGTTTGACTAATATTATTTGCTACAAAAGGCTCTTCTTAGAACGAATAAGGACGGAGTATTACATGAAGATGGTTATGGTTGTTACAAAAAAATAAAATAAAACCCAATGACCCTCAAACACGTGTATTTAATTTGTTTAAATAAGAAAAATTGTAATTTCAGAACTACATAATTTTCTTACAATAAACAAATAGTGTAAGTGTTTCTTCTGTTGAAATGAAAGTTACAAAATATTTTACAATCGCTCTGTTACTTCCTGGCACCTAAAAACAATGCAAGTCTGTATTTGCCGTAGTTAATTTAATTAATACTTCCGACTTGTCATTTTTGTTTCCAAAATCAGGAATCTTTTACTTATATCTAATAATGCTCAAATGCGTACATCCGTCAAAAAAGGTTACCAAATCTTACGGTCAATAATCGTGTAACACCGTTATATCATTACATAAACCTAAAATTCTGTTATATACCGACAGATTTTACTTTTAAGTTTCGCTAATAATTGAAGATGTTTGTGGTATGTACTAAAAGTTTAATGGTATTTTTTTAATTGCAGATCATAACAAATGGCTAATCTCGTAAGGATAATAGTAGATGGATACTACGATCTAATGAACAATAAAAGTGGTAAGTCATTCGCCATTAAATATAGTTCTAAATTGAATTTGGCATTTCTTTTATTAAATTTTCTATTAAGAAACATGTTATTGCTATTATGAATTATTGCTTAAATTATTTCTAATATTTACCTTTCATGTATAAGGTATTCAAATACAGTGCGAGTTGTTTAAATAAACTTTGGAAAACCCCTTACCACCACGATATTTTGAACACCTAAATGCGTATTTCGGCAACTATGCTGCCATCTTCAGTAGGAACTTGAATTAACTAAAGTAACTTGGCTGAGGAATGCTTCTGGAGATAAGTCCTACACCAAGTCAACAGCTGAAGCCCAGAGGTTGTATTCAGCCAAGATACTTTAGCTAGTTCAAGTTCCTACTGAAGATGGCAGCTCAGTTGCCGAAATACGTATTCAGGTGTTCTACATATCGTGGTGGTAAAGGGTTTTCCAAAGTTTATTTACTTAAACCGCCATCTCCAAACAATTCTACGAGATATTTCAGTTATTCAGACAGGTATCTTCATTATTATGAAAAATAAAAGAAGTAATAAAATCAGTACTTCTCCAACTGTTAATGCTAATAAGAGATATGTTGAACGTATATGCAAAAAATAAAACAGTTGCTGGTTTACGTATAATTACGGTTGTGGTATTTTAAAGAACTTCTCTTTGCAACAGTGTAAAATTATATATGGTCGTTTCAAAAACAAAGTAAACAAAAAAATTCTTTTTTTACATTTACACTACCGTTCTCCCCCTCCCCTCACAGGAACCGCTTTTGCATTACTTCAGGGGGGTGCGGGCGTCCCTTACATAGTAGCCATTCATGCAACATGCACCCTAAACTATGTGAAATACGGTCGCCTCAGCTGGGGTTTGACCCCGCCGCCGATTTAAACCGCATTTCACTGCGACCTCGACTGACAGCGCTTGTTCGCACTGGCCTTCGAGGTCCCTAAACAGAAAATTTTTTAAATAAAATAAATAGTTATTTTGCGCTTTTTGCAAATCATAGAAGAAAACACCTACCCGAAAATATAAGCAACAATTAGGGTATGTTAAAGTGTTATAATAAAGTTAAAATAGTAAATGTGTTGAAATGTATGTCTAATACAGAGTGATTCTAAACGTGTGCGAAAAATTTTAACCACATGTAGCAGAGCTATATTATCGTAAAGGTGATGAATTTAAAAAATTATTATGTTATTTAGGGGTTAAATAACCTCAGTTATACGTGCTTAAAGTTTTTCGTACATGTTTAGAACTCCTGTGGATGTTTAATTATTTATTTCTTATACATCGCATTAACTGTTGGATAAGTTTCTCTTTCTCTTTCCTTCTGGTGTTATGGGTCTTGCCGGTCCCCCCAGTTCCCAGAAACTTTTTCTAATATGTTCGGTACATCCAGTCACCCTGATGAACGTTTCGTCTTTCCACTTCAGCCTCTATTCCCCCATACGAGCTCTTTCTCGGCCTACCTCTCGACCTTGTTTCTGGAGATGTCGATTCCATTCCTAGCTTGGGAATTCTGTCATCTTCCTTTAGTTTTACGTGGCCGAACTATATTAACGGTCTTCTGTTAATCTCTTCTATTAAGCCTTCGTCTATTCCCACAATTTGTTGTATGGTTTCGTTCCTTACTAGGTCGATTCTTGATATCCTTGCTGCTCTTCTTATAAAGTCCATTTCTAGAACTTTCAGGGTATTTTGTTTTGTTGCTACGTCTCAACTCCGCACAGTGTTACGTTTTTAACTAATGTGTCGGCCATTTGCAATTTAGTTGATCTTGTTATTTCGTTGTGCCACAGTTTGCTATTTCGTGAGTGCTCCAAATACTCTATTATTGATATTTTTTTTTCCATTTACTTCAGTTATTTCATTCCTAATTCTCCTATCTTTACTCCCAGGTATATTTGTCACAGTTTGGCTTTGGCCGATCAGTACGAATTACTAGAGGAAATATTTAGTTTTATCGATATTAAGGAAATCTTAAAACGACCTGGCAATCAAAAATTCAGTGTAACTTTTTAATTCGTCAAACCATTATATTGGTTTCCCTGTTCGTCCCGAGGCTAAAGCCAATCTACTTGAACGCTGTAAAAGAACTGCAGCCAATGTAAAATTCAGTAGGCATAATATACAATAAAATAAATTGGAAACAGATTCTTGGCATTCTTAGCATTGTTAGAAAACTGAATTAGTAGTGTCATAGGGATTGTGTGGATTATATTCCTAAAGTACGATAGTTTGTAATAAAGTGAAAAAATTTCACTAAATTACATCCACATATGTGATAAAAATAGATTAATTTTATCGTATTTTTGCATTATTTTTGGCCAGCTTCTATGATTTCTTCGATACTTTTTTCACTTTGTTTCAAATTTGCATATGTTGTTGTGTACTGGTTTAAAAAACGGCACGTGACAAGGTCGCTTATTTTAACCTACTTTGGGTCACATTCGTAACCCCTTAAATATGAATCTCAATTTGACTGAATATGCAGAATGATATTTCACATCATCCTTCTCTTGAGCAATTATTCCCCAGTAAATTGTAATGTGCCTATTGTTCTCTCTGCTCTTGGCACCCCCATTTCGCTACAATTTCTTTGTGAATATTCAACGTCTATTATGAGAAAAACATGCATCCCTGTCTCAGTTCTTTAGATACCATAAATTGATTTATTAATTCCGCTCCCATTTTAACTCTGGCTAAACTTTGCACGGCTTTAACTATAGTATAATTCAAATTTGAGTCAACACCTTCCGTAGTTTTTGTACTGGCACATTATCGGAAGCCTTGACTAGGTCAATCAGTCTGTTTCATTTGTATTATTTGAGAGAGTGTAAATAGATTGTCTCATAATCACCACCCATCTGACAAGAAGGATGTGCTTGAGGAAGAGGAAATAGATTGTCTAATCAGGACCTGTTTGCTCCTCTGCTAGTTTGCCTTCGTATTCTTCTTCTATTAAGTCTCGAATTATTCTACTGTATATCTTACCAAAGGGTTTTAGGACTGCTATCCTCCTGTTGTTTCTGCATATATGTTTCCCACCTTTTGTGTATCTAGGATATCCATGCCAGTTTCCATTCCTTAGGAATTTCGTCTACATTACTACTTTTTTTTTATTAGCCCGCAATCTCCCATTGTTGAGCAAGGGCCTCCCTCATAAGGGGAGTTGTTGATCTACTCTCCCATAATGATCAATCATCGTGGGAGAGAGGCGCCGCGTTAACGCAACCTTCGGATCACCATCCAAGTACTGACCGGAGCCATCGCTGCCTTAACTCTCCTGATCGTACGTGAACGGGCGACGAATGTGCGCAACCCGGGACCTGCATTACTACACTTTTTATTAATTCAGTTAGCAGTTTGAATTTCTCCGTTCCACGTTCTGCGAGTACGTTTGGGACTCCTTCTGGGCCATGCCTTTCCATTTCTCAGATCCGCTATCGTCTTTTCCACTGTACATTGGACCCCTTCAATCCTTCTGTCCCTTCTAATCTGTTGGTGCTCCTCTTATTTGAAATTCTGGGAGATCTTCTGTCAGTGGTTTTTTAAAGTGTTGTTGCCATTGTTGTTCGGTAATTGATTGAATCTTTATTTCTTCTATGGTTGGTGCTGTTAAGCTATTAATAAATCTCCATGCTTTTGCTGTTTGTTTCTTTCTATGCATGTTTCTTCACTTGGTTTCCCACATTATTCTTTCTGTTCTTGTTTAACAGCTCGTTAAAGTT
The DNA here is from genome assembly GCA_014611495.1 of Limonius californicus. Taxonomy (NCBI): domain Eukaryota; kingdom Metazoa; phylum Arthropoda; class Insecta; order Coleoptera; family Elateridae; genus Limonius; species Limonius californicus. The sequence continues at coordinate 13,180 of JABXWE010022183.1, read as the reverse complement.
ATTTTTAAGCTTCTTTATCAATAACTGCCTTGTGTTTAGTCATCTTTTATACAGCTCTCGCTTTATATTTATCGTTTGGGCTTTCTCTTCATCTTCCCAATACATCTTGGGTAAGTTTGATATACAGTGTGATTGATGTGACAGATATCTTTATGTTAAAAAAAAAAGATAAAAAACAGTTTAAATTTTAGTTTTCTGCTGTTTTTCATAACGATATCTGTAACATCAATCACCTGTATACCTGTACTGTGCTTACCATACAGGTATACAGTATATTCAAAAGAAATGGCACTGTAAATTATATTGATGCAATACGATAAGATTAAAATTTCTTCAGTTATAACGTCAGCAGTTTTGGTAAAGTAATTAATATAAAAATAAATCCATAACAATTACAGCTTTATTTTTAAACATATTATGGTATATAATAAATAATTTCCTCTAATCTCCAAAAGCAATATAATTTTTGCTGAAGTCCTCTATCCTTTACACCGATTTTACCTGTATAAAATTAATTGTGTTTGCGATAACGAACATGTTCAACAACAATAAATATTATATGAATTATTTTGTTGTTAAATTGATTTTTAATAAATGGGTAAATAAACAAAAATTACACTAAATGGATATGTTCGCAGAAACAAGGCTATTATTTTAATTACTTGGATCTAATATGTTGTTGGTGTGAATATAATAATTTAATTGCCTTTTTATCCAAATGACGCTCAAATTATAAACTCATTTTAAAAATATTCAATTTAACCTGTTTACCAATTATCAGCTTTTCTAATTTAGATGAACTATTTTGTTTCAATTTTATTTTGTATATGTGTGATCGTTGTATTAACGAAATTATTTACATTTACATCTAGCAGAAGAATTAAGAAAGTACTGAAATTTACCCGAAAAAGGATAGAAGCTTATATATTCCTTGCATAATATTTTTTGCATTTAAAGATCAGATTCAATAATCGTAAGAAAATCCGAACTACACATAAAGTCTAATGAATTATTACATAAATTAGCTTAATAGTGGAAGAAACAAATAATATTAAAATGAATATTTCATTATTTATCAAAATACATTATTGCAATTATGTGCAGCGCTAATTATATTTTTGCTTAACAAGAAAACGCGTAGTAGTAACGATAATTAAACAGTATGGTGATGCAGGAAGAAAACGATTTCATTATGTACATTTGTCAACACTAGTTGTTCACTGGCCTATTAGCGCTTGCCAGAATAGCAATTAAAGCTCTGACGATATTTAAACAGATAAATCACAAAGTAAGCTTACATAGTCTCATTAACATTGTAGTTAATTGCCACAAATTATTATGTACTTTTCAGATCCACGAGTAAACGATTGGTTTCTAATGAGCTCTCCGTTTCCTACGTTATGCATATGCTTGTTCTACGCATATTTCGTCAAGGTACTTGGACCGAAGTTTATGGAGAATCGGAAACCTTTCAACCTCAAGAATGTACTCATCATATACAATTTGGCTCAAGTTATATTTAGCTGCTATTTATTCAACGAGGTACGGTGATTAATACATACGAAAGGTCGGATAATTTATCCACATTTAGTACTCATCAAACCAAACAACTAAGTCTTAATCAACATATCTCCGTAAACCAACTGTTTCAGAAATAGAGGCAATTTTGTTTTGTAATCAAGAAATTTATCCAAATACAAAGCTCTAGAGAGTTATAATCAGGGGATCTAGATGGCCATGCAATTGTACCCCTGGTCCTACCCATTTGCCTTTAGGAGTATAGGGATTCTCTGACATTAATTGAAAAATGGGGAGGAGCCCCATCTTGCATAAACCACAGATGAACCCTATCATTCAGGGGCACTTCTTCAAGTAGTGGGAGTAAAGTGTGTCATTCAAAAAGTGAAGATACGGTTAATCAACTTGGTAAAAATACTGACCCTATCAGACGGTCTTCAAAAATAGCCAGCCAAACATTTAACGACAATCGATGCTGAATTGCTCACAAGACAACAGCGTGAGGATTTTCGTCTGCCCAAACATGATGATTATGCAGATTAACGATACCTATACACTAGAGTAGCTTCACTGTTATTAAAATATTGATAGTAAAGTTGGGATTTTCCACTTTTTTCAGTATGAATCTAAAAATCAAGGTCCTTAAAGCATTATCAAAAGCAGTAAGGGCTTGTACCAGCTGGATATGGTACGGGATACAATTGTATAGAGTCAACAAATAATATTAACTTAAATTTTGTTCTTCGTGGCAAATGAGAAGTTTACTATTGCAGTTTATTGCTTAAAATATTAAATTGCCTGTATCTCTGAAAATGTTGGTTTGACGACATGTGTTGATTCAACCTTTTTTGTTTAGTTTAATGAGTACTATAAGCTGATAAACTTTTTCTTAAACACTCTGTAATGCGTAATTAAAAATAATAGCATAATTCTAAAAATACCTTCCTCACTTCTCAATTTGCAATTTTTAAGCCTTTTAATAACACAAATATTCCACATAAATAGCATTTATATTTTTCAGAGTATCGTAGCATGGAGACATTATAGCCTCAGATGCCAACCCGTAGATTATTCAAACAACCCCGCAGCTGTGAGGGTGAGTCTCTAATCAGTTGTGTGTCTGAAATACGGTTTTCATAATCTACTATAAATGAGATACTCCGAAAAAAAAATTTTTAACGTACATTAAATTACTTAAAAAGATCTACAAATACTGTTCCTGCGTTTCAAAAATAATGCTACCAAAAATAACGCTATCGACAATAGCGCCTACACAATGAACAATATACAGAAGCATCTACAACAATAAAACACATTTGTCAGCAGTTTAGTATAACTTTGCTATGATATTATATTTTGTACACTAGCAACGTGTACGAGCTGAACTTACTTTCGCTTTCACTTGATTTCACGAATAACCTTGTTTAACTAAAACAAAAAACAGATACAAAATCAAGGTAAGTGCAATTACTACATATTGCTAGTGTTAAACGTGAAATTTAATATCGTAGAAACATGATACCAAGCTACCAATAAATACAAATTATATTGTTAAGGATATTTCTTTATATTTTCCTTTATACAGGCGGGATGTTTGATGACCATGCGTGAACCAACATAGTGGCATATGCAACCGGTCGTACTTCGGAAGGTACATATAGCCGTCGGTCCCGGTGGTCATACGAACATCATTGACAGACTATGTAGTGGAACTTCTCTTTTCTGTTCGACGGGTTAGGTTAGCCTCTTACAGAGCACACATTCAAAAGGGCTCATAGAACCTACTCGTGGTTAATTAATATGCCATTGGTCTATACACAGAAGAAGAAGAAGACAATAGAACACAGTAAACAGCGCTTCAACCTTTAAGAATATTGACCTTTTTTCTGTTTGTTTTGCGCACGTGACAGGGTTTTAATTACCTATCAATTCTATTTGGTACTAGACTGCGTTTATTTCAACCTTTTTATATTTTTTTTACACTAATCAGTATATCATTCTAATTGATTGAGTAGAAAGTTTCCGGTTTACAGTCTTAATATACATATACGACACCATGGCATCCCTAACTCTAAGGGGAATCTTTTCACTGATTCTAGCGGAATCTTGTGACCAGATAATTGTCTGTCCTCCTTCTTAAGCGATGATCGGAAATTTCTGATAGTACCGAACAATGTGTATATGTTAGATTCAGATACCGAATTCACACAATTTTGAAAATAATTGCTGGGGAACTGTGCAAAAGAAAAAAAAACTTATGCCGAAATAAGGTATCATTTAGTCAGATATATAAGATATTATGAAGTCCGGGAATTGAGCAATATATTATTCATCAAAAACAGATTTTCAGAAACCGAACATTTCAATTTGCACAGACTGCAAGTTGTGGATATTAAAAAAAATAAACCACGATTTGACCAAATGGTGTAACACTCAAATGCCGTTTCCCGTCAATTACAACTGGCTTGCTTTCCTAAGCTATTTACTTTTCCTTCATTGGGATATTTCGATGGAAGGATGACCGGTCTCATATCGTAGATAACAGATTACAGATCGTAGGTCCGAGGTTGCAGTTGCAGGTTCCAAGTCGCAGATCGTAGGTTACAGGTCGGAGATAAAATATAGCAGGTCAAAGGTGGCAGGTGGCGGATCGCAGGTTGCAGGTCGCAGATCATAGGTCTCAGGTCTGAGGTGGTAGATTGCAGGTCACAGATTACAGATCACAGATCACAGATCATAGGTGTCAGGTCTGAGGTCGCAGATCGTAGGTTGCAGATTACAGATCGCGAATAGCAGGTCGCAGATCACATGCGTATCGCAAGACATAGATCGCATATCATAGGTCTCAAGTTTGAGGTCGCAGGTTACAGATCGCGAATTGCAGGTCGCAGGTTGCAGGTTGCAGATCATAGGTCTCAAGTGACAGATTGCAAGTCACAGATCACAGATCATAGGTATCAAGTCTAAGGTCGTAGATCGCAGGTCGTAGATCACAAGCACATCGCAGGACACAGATTGCATATCATAGGTCTCAGGTCTGAGGTCGCAGGTTACAGATCGCGAATTGCAGGTCGCAGGTTGCAGGTTGCAGATCATAAGTCTCTAGTGACAGATTGCAAGTCGCAAGTCACAGGTCACAAATCATAGGTATCAGGTCTGAAGTCGCAAATCACAAGCGGATCGCAGGACACAGTCCGCATGTCACAGGTCTCAGGTCTGAGATCGCAGATTACAGTTCGCGAATTGCAGGTCGCAGGTTGCAGGTTGCAGATCATAGGTGTCTAGTGACAGATTGCAAGTCGTAGGTCACAGGTTGCAGATCGCGGATAGCAGGTCGCTGATCACAAGCGGATCGCAAGACACGGATAGCAGATTGCAGGACGCAGATCGCAGACCGCAGATCTCAGATTGCTGGTCGCAGTTCGCAGAATGCGAAGTCACGGACAAATTTTATTTGTACTATTCCAGAATTGATCATTTACCTATAAAATACGCAATTCCCGATCTGTGGAAATAAACTTAATCAGAAGCTGCAGAACTTCTAGCGTCGGCACTAGAATAAGTAAAGAATTGTCTGCTCATCTACCGTAGTTTGGCAATTGAGTGTTTTCATTTATACAGTTCCCGAACTGAGCATTTGTTTGGACAATGGGGGGAATTCGAGATCTGGGTCTAACATATATAAAAGAGAATTGAGGTAGCGGTGAATAGCAAAACGTATATATTTGCGTGGTTGCTGTACATTTTTCGACGAACTTCGTTTTATTACATCTGAAATATTAAAAAGGTATACAGACCTCAAACCATCAATATTACGTCAATTTTGAGGAAAGGATATCGCAATGAAAGATTTATTAAAGTAAAGAAATCATTTTGAATTAAATCATCATTGCTTGCCAACTTTAAAATAATACAGTCACAAAAACTGAGACGTACCTTCTCTAGCAGTATTTAACAATAATTAAGTGGGTTACGCAAAGCACTAATAATGCAAGGTTAAGATATAAGATTTTGGCTAATGCATTAGAATAAGCCTGAGTAGTTGTTTACAATTGTTTGGACGTAGACAAGTTTGATAATATGATCTCAAGAAATCGTAGACCTTTCAGAAGTAGCCAGTATAACAGTGAAGGCGAAGTTGCTAGGCTATACAAACAATCTTAATTGATTAAGTGCTTTGCTAAAGTAAACAATATTTACTAATTTTGCAGATGGCACATGGTTGTTGGTGGTACTACTTTTCCAAATTCACGGAATTCTTTGATACGGTAAGTACACAATAACGAATGAAGCGAAATGTAATTGTTTTTGTATCATAAAGTAATTCATTCTTATGCTTCTGTTCGCAGATATTTTTCGTTTTGCGCAAGAAGAACGACCACATTTCCACACTTCATGTGATTCATCACGGAGTTATGCCAATGTCAGTCTGGTTCGGTGTTAAATTCACACCTGGTGGACATTCTACCTTCTTTGGACTGCTTAACACTTTCGTTCACATTGTAATGTACACATATTACCTCCTCGCAGCGTTCGGCCCGCAGATGCAAAAGTACTTGTGGTGGAAGAAATACTTAACAAGCCTTCAAATGGTGAGAGTTTGCTTATCAAAACTGTTCCGTGTGTCACCTTCACATTTTGAAATTGCCACACAGTTTTAAGGCTTTCCAATATCTAGAACCGTATTTTATAGGCTTCACGAATCTTCTTTCTGCTACTTTCTTCTATTTTTTAGTTTCTTCATTGTAGAAGGTGTTTTAAAAAGGTCGGATAATTTACCCATGTATAGTACTCATCAAACCTAACAAAAAAGTCGTAATTAACATATGTCCGTCAACCAAGAGTTTTCATTTAATGAATAAACTGCATTATTATGAAGAAATGAACAGCAAATGCACAAACAAATATATAAATATAATACTTACATAAATACGAAGGTCTAGTGAGTTAAAATCAGATAGTTCTGCAGGTCTGCAGAGAGGTCTAGTCTCGTCCTATCCATTTGGCGTTATAGGTTATAGGTATTCTCCGACATTGATTGGAAACTGTGGAGGAGCTCCATCGTGCATAAACCACTATCATTCAGGGACACGTCATTCAATATGAGGTTAAAATGTTATTCAAAAGGTCAAGATAGTAATAATATCAATCGGTCTTCCAAAATACCCAAACGTTTGCTGATGTCTCGACTGTACAACAGTGTGACGATTTTCTTCTGCCAAACATGATCATTAGGTAAATTAATAATACCGTTATTCGTAAAAGTAGCTTCATTGGCAAATAAAATATTGGTATCAAAATTTGGAGTTTCTGCAACTTTTCTCGGTACAAATCTGCAAAATACCATTCTTGTACTATAATCAGAAGCAGTAAGGGCTTGTACCCGCTGGATATGGCACGGGATATAATTCTATACAGGAAAAAAATAATATTAATTTTGTTTTTTAGGCAAATGGAAAGCCTAGTTTTGCAGTTTTTTGATTAAAATACATTATTGAATCTATCACTGAAACAGTTGGTTTGCGGACATGTCCATTAACACTTTTTTGTTTGGCTTGATAAGCACTATACATGGGTTAATTCTCCTTTTTTTAAACACTCTGTATATTCGTTGCCTATTTAACTGTACTTTTCTGTCGTCTTGTATTTCTTATTTTTCCTTTTCCGCATTATTTTGCTCTCCTTAATACCAGTTCCATTTTTCGGTAATAGTATTTATTCTCTGTATCAAAATACTTAAGTTGTCAGGCACATACAATATATAATTATTGTCTTCATACTTGCTTCCTTAACAAAAATTATAGCCGTCTATAAAATGACATATTTTGAATTATTGCATTTACAATATCAATACTTTTACACTTACCATCAAACGGGAAATAACTACACAGATGTTACTTATTTAAATTTCCAGGTGCAATTCGTTCTCGTAATGGTTCACGCTTTCCAACTTCTTTTCATTGATTGTAATTATCCAAAAGCGTTCGTATGGTGGATCGGACTCCATGCAGTGATGTTCTACTTCTTATTCTCAGACTTCTATAAACAGACTTACCACAAAAACAAAGCCGGTAAACGCGGAGCTGAGGTAATAATTCTAAAAAAAAGAAACAAGAAAGTATATTACAAGATTTATATTTTTTAGTCAAATGGTACCATCAAGAAGGCAAACATCGGTGTGTGCTTCACAGCACAAACGCCGCTTTATGAAACATCCGATAAAGTAAAGGAAATTACCAGAAGTTATACCTCAGAAGGCAACGCAACTCTTCGAAACAGGGCCTTTATAGACAATTCCTCGTGTTAACCAAGTTCGGTAGTTTTATATTCCTTAGATGTCATTTCATATTAAATTTATTCATGTAGAAGGCCATTTTCATCCAATGGAGCGGTAGATAGGTAATATTGCAAATTGATTATTGACATATAGGTTCAGTTTTTATAGAAAAATGTATAAAAAAATTCAAAAATGCGCAGAAGCTATCGTTAAAAGTGAAATGAAATCTTCAAACATACTACTTTGTAAAAACAATATGCCAGTAGGTATAACGGAGAGGGAATCCTAGGATAATGTTATTGTGTACGTTAAGGTACAAACTACAAAAACATGATGTGATCCTGCGGAATCATTTCCAAAAGAGAAGAAAACATCTAGCAGTAATGTTACGCAAAAGAAAATGTAATTCCTTGTTGTTAATGAGGATACGAGTTGAATATTTATATTAAAACAATAGTTCTTCACTATCATTAATTCTTAATATTAGTATTATTAGAAAGTGTAAAATTAAAATCTACACGTATGATATGTACTTTTATCTATTTATTTGGTTCATTATACTATTTTGTTTTAAATAATGTTTTTTATTCCATTCCATACCCGAAATTCCCAAAGTTAGTTATAATTGTAGTGTTTGATAATGGAAGAACTTACTATTGTCCCATAAACAATAACGAGTGTTCAGTAATTCTTTAAGTCACGGGTGGCTGTGGATTGTAAAGCGCATGTCTGTACAATCTCAAACGTCATTTTTTATCACTCCTATTTATTTGTGCCTAATTAATTTCCAATTATTTCAAGGTCAAATGTTTCCTCAGGATCAACAAACATTTATAATGAAGTCTTTTTTTCGGAATGACCAACGGAATGAACACGGAAACTATAATTATTCCATCGATGTTTGTAAACAAGAATTTCAACAGTAAATAGTAACAACTTTTCCGCTGAAGTTGTGAGAATAGTAGCGTATTTTAAAGAAAGAGGTTCGTAAATTACAGACCAAGATCAGGAAGACCTCGTGGAACTGAAAATATGGTATTTCAGTACGACAGCTATCTCAACAATTAGATGTAACCATAAGATCGGCTCACACTCGTCTTTCAGGTCTTCAAATGCACCCATATAAATTTCAAATGTGCGAGGAATTGTTGTAACTCTCGTTACATATTACCGGTAATTTCACTAAAATCTTAATAATGATGAAGTTTAGAGTAAAATAAACAGACAAAGCACCACCAAGACTATCCAATATTACTATTACCTAATAACGAATTTGTCGATCACGTCAACAAGTACAAATATCTGGGAACACAGATAAATGATAATAACGACCAGACGCAAGAAATTAACACGAGAATTTCTATGGCTAGATCATCTTTCATTAAAATAAAGAATTTATTGAGCGACAGAAATCTAAACCTTCACATACGAATTAGAATGGTAAGATGCTTTGTGTTTTCGGTCCTGCCATATGGTATGGAGGCTTGGACTCTAAAGAAAAATCACCTTAAGAAGAATCTTTTGAGTATTGGATATAGAGAATAATATTCAAAATACTATGGACTTCAAGAATAACAAATAAAGAGGTCTTGAGAAGAGTTAACAAAGCAATCGAAATAAATTTTACAATCAAGAAAAGGAAACTTGAATTTTTCAACCATATTAACAGAGGGAAAAATATGGCATTCTACAACTAATTATGCAAGGCAAGATCGAAGGCAAAAGATCAGTGGGAAGACGAAGAATTTCGTGGTTGAGGAACTTGCGTGAATGGTTTGGTTGTACTTCTCTTCAACTTTTTCGAACTGCAACGTTAAAAATAAGAATTACGAAAATGATAGCCAACCTCTGCAGAGAGACGGCACCCTACGAAGGAGAACAACAAAACATTTTTTAATGACAAAGCATAGATTTATCTAACTGGGTATATCAATTAGTCAAACATGCGCATGTGGAGCACTGAAAACCCGCATAACTTCCAGCAAACTGGTTTACATCCTTTAAAAATTGCAGCATGGATCCAGAAGGAGAATCACCGACCCAATCGTTTTTGGTAGAAATCTAGACGGAAAAACCTATCGCAGTAATACTGTTGAACCGTCTATAAACCAACTTCATGATGACGAACTTCAAAATGGCTATTTCCAACAAGATTCTGCAAAACTTTTGTGGATAGGGTAATTACTACTAACCAATCTCCTCCAAAATGGTATAATTTGACTCCTCTAGACTATTTCGTGTTTTCATATCTAAATAATTCAATTTTAAAACTCAATTGCATGCCATAGACGATTTACGAGACAATTTTATTAGACAATGTCAATTAATTGATGAAAATATGCTTATAAATAATTTCGAAAACATGAAACTCCGTTCTAATAACTTTAATAGAAGACTGTGTTCTTCTATATCTAATATCCTTATACTATTTATTTTATTGATTTATCACTGCATTATCACTTTTTAAAAATAAGTGTCGTCTTAAAAAGGTGTTAGAATGACGTTTCATTTAAGGATAGACTGTATAAGGCCAGTACAGACAGGGGAATTGTAATCCATAGCCGCCCAGGGTTTAAAGACTTACTGCACACGTTATATAGTAGCTGTACGGGGTAGTGTTTCAGCCTATGTATATTATAGATATTATAGAGTGTGATCGCTTTATCTTGTAACAACTAGGTAGGCTACACCATATGAATGCAACGTATAGTTATCTATTCTTTACAGTTATAACAAATATTTTTTGACATTAAGACTCCTTTGAATAGGCAAATGTCAACTAGTGTTTTGTCAAAACTTCTGTACAAACTTGTTCATTTATATAGATAATTGGGTAATAACAATCAGTTTATTATGTATTATAATATTATGTTGATTTTGGGAGAATGCGGAGGGGCAGACTTAGCAGTACGACGATATGCCCAAAGATTCCCGGATAGACCTCTTCCATCACATAATGCCTTTAGACGTTTGGAAAGAAATTTGCGGTAATATGGACAGTTTTCCAAGCCAAAGGTGAGAAAATAGCATGTCACAATTGTAGAAGCTGAAGTGGCAGTAATCGAACAAGTAACTTCTAATCCCCATACAAGCCAACGAGCAGTTGCAAGAACTGTAGGCTTTAGCCAAACTTCAGTATTTAACATTTTAAAAACCGGTTTCATCCTTACGACGTCACATAAGTGCAATACCGTACTGAAGATGACTACCCACGTCGAGTAAATTTCAGCCAAATTTTAAGAAACGAAGTTACTACTAATCCACTGTTTTTAAGAAATATTCTATTTTCTAACGAAGCAACGTTTAATAACAATAGTGTGTAAATAGACACAATTACCATTTCTATTCACACTTTCAAAGAATATTTAGTGCAATTGTGTGGTATGGTATCGTTGACAACTTTATCGTTAGTCCTCACTTCTTCGAGGGCAATTTAAATGGGGAAATGTATTTACATATTTTAGAAAATGATTTGTCTTAACTTTTAGACGACATTCCTCTTTATGTTAGACAGCGTATGTGGTTTCAAAATGACGGAGCATCTTCCCACTTCCATAGAATTCTAAGAAACTACCAAGATGTAACTTTCCCTAACAGATTAATTGCAAAAGGTGCAATTTATCATTGGACTTCACGTAGTCCATGTGAACAGCAAGGTGGATGACAGTTTGAACATTTATTACGGCATTAATTAGTGTTTCTATCTGTTTTTATTTGATTTATTTTTCTTGTTGATTTTATTGTCATGTCAGCATATTTTTACGCTGTCTTGGCTTTCTCTGTAGTTGTTTTATTTAAATTATAAGAAATAAATATTGTATATGTATCTATTCCAAAACTGCATCTTATTTATTAGTAAATAGTTAAATTGTAGTTTCTTAGTAGGTACATCCAACGTAATTTCTGATTTTTATTTATTTAAACAATGTACAGTTTACAAAAATACCTATGGAATACCAACCAACAGCGTAATGTGTGTAGCCTACCCACCTGCTACAAGATAAAGTAGTCACCCTGTATATACCAAATGTAGAATTGAAAATGTTAAGATACAGAATCCACATTTTAATTTTTAGATGTGATGGTCCTTATTATTTCAGCGAAGTATAAGTTGGTAAGTGTTTTGCATTCTTTTATTGTCCCCAAAACAATAACTTATTACTTTAAGCCTCTCATAACATTAAAAATTTAAAATTAAAAGTTATTACTTCTGAATTATTTTGTGGTTGGGCGTTGAAACAGAAACAAACGAGATGTATGCAATTTGAAGTGTGAAATTGATTTTTACGTTACTGATTCTGTTAACTGAAATTTTAAAAATATTTACAAATTTGGTATGATTAACACTTGAATGAAAAAACACAATTCACATAATATTATTGTTTTCTATAAAATAATTCCAAAGTAGTAGTATTTAATTGGAAATTTTGTATATTATCAGGACCTTAAAATGCCATTTTATTATTCAAGGTGTATCCAACACACCATCACAATATTTTGGTTTAAAACGTCGATTCATAATAACGCATAGGCAACCAATTATGCAGGTAAGCTCTATTGTAGTCGTGTTTAGATCATGAATGAAAACACATATGTATGTGTTTTCATTCATGATCTAATCACGACTCCTAATACACTCGTTGCTTAACAACGAGTATTGTTTTTTTCTTTCATAAAAGCAGTTTTAGTGGAAAGATCCATGGAAATTATTAGAAATCATTATCACATTTTCTCAAATGAAAACCTCTACAAGTTAGAATTTAGCACAAAGTGTAGTAAATATTACTTTTCTAGTATTGCACTGTTCATTGCCAAATTATAGAAAAGCGAGAACAATTAAGCTCTAGACAATAATTATTAATCTTTTTAAAGAGAAATGTATTGTTTCAAAACACATCTCTTAACCTGTCTATGGATTCCATATTATTATCAAAACAAATAGTTTGATATTATTTACAGCTTACAGCCGTTAAAAAGTTTAAGATATGCAATAGTTCCTACATTCAAATATTTGTTGTAATTTAAACTGTAGGTTCATGCTTTATTTCTCTATAAAATCCAATCCTCACATTATTCTGAAGAAAATTTTCTTAGGAGTATATACAACACACCTTTTTCCACAGTATACGTGGTGTCTGAACTCCTACATAACTATAGGAAATCTGTAGAAAGTAAAAGCCGCTAAGTACCGGTCTAGGACGTTTTGGCGCGACCGGCTTGGCGCGGGCCATTTGGCACAGCTGGTCTGGCGCAGACCCGGTTTGGTGCAGAGACAGTTTGGTGCAGGGGCGGTTTGGCGCAGGGACGGTTTGGCTCAGGGACGGTTCGGCGCAGGGACGTTTGGGCGCAAATATATCTTAAATTGGTTTATTCTATAAAAGTTTT
>JABXWE010022182.1:0-22863 GCA_014611495.1 Limonius californicus | reverse complement strand
AACCGTTAGAATAAAAAAAATATTTTTCTAAAAAAGAGGGGGGAGGGGGCCGGTGCGCTTACATATATCCACGAGTGTAATATTTCTTTGCATATTCATATGCTCCATTACGTACTGAGCGATTCAGTGAAAACCCCAGCTTCCTATCTTTTTCGTTTATTAATTAAAGGAGTTTGAAGTTTCAAACTTCCAAGCTTCGTAGAGGGCGCCACAGGAAAATTACGGAGTTCTTCAAAAAACATATCGATAGCCCCTTGCGAGGTCTATCGACATATGAAGTTTAAAAAATTCCTTGGAGCAGTTTTTGAGAAATAATTTTTTGAAATTTCCAAAATTTTGAAAATTCGTAATTTAGGCCCCTTATAATTTTTCAAAAAACTTTTTATATCACCTCATTTTACCCTTCATATACTATTCAGAAAATAAAAATCATTTGAATCGATTCATCCGGTTTCGAGTAATTGGGCGTTAAACTCAAAATTTTCAAAAAATCATAGCGCCCTTCAGTTTAAAGCTAGCGAGTTCGGCAAAAAACTAACAGATTTGTCTTATGACCCTCTATCGTTATCCGCGATAAAAGTTTCAAAATTGTAATCACGAAAAAAGTGATACCAAAAAAACATGCGTAACTTCCGCTTCCGGTTTCGGATTTTTTTGAAAAGCTTATTTTTTTCGATGAATTTTCGATACACCCCCGCATTCCAAAGTGCATCAAAATCGGAGCAATACTTTCGGCTGTAGGAGCGTCACATACGTACATACGTACGTACATACCCACCCACAGACAGACATTTTTTAAAAACCACTTTTTTGGGTTCCTAGAGACCCAAAACGGATATATCCGTTAAAATCTCGATTTCGAAAATTTTCATGATTTCAATACTTACCCTATACCTATAAGGTATGGGAAAGTAAAAAAAGAAAAAGAAAGGGCCTTCGATATTATAACTCGCACTACAAGGAAATTTTTAATATTACTCTTACAAGCAATATGAAAGCTTTTATTTGTTTGAACAAATACATGTATAACATTATATTTTTAACAAATCCTAAATATAAACTACAAATCATCATCATCATCATCATCTGACATGGAGCTGACTCGAAGGTCACTCCTGGATACGCCAGGCCTACCCCATGCCAGTAGGTGGGTAGGAATGTGCGGGATATGGTGGGATCGGGTGGGGTGCTGCAGCGCGTTAGCATGCCCGCAATGTATACCGCCTGACACCGCTCCAGTTTAGAAACGTATTGTAGAAACTAAGTTTACTCGTTTATAATATCTTTTATGTTAATAATGTTTGTATTATTGTCCTCTCATATTTCGTTTTTGTAATTTAATTAGATACCAATTATTGTAGAATAAAACAAGAAGTATAAAAGTGTGTATTTATTGTATCATATTTATTTATATTTCTTATTTCTAATTAAATGTCAGTTAGGTAATGTGAAATAAAAGAAAAAAATTAAAAATATGTTTTCATTTTGCATATTTTAGTGCACAAATGCATATTTTGCAATTTTTTAGAGCATATATTCCAAGCTCTACTAATGATTATTGCAAATTAATGACTTAAATGTCTTGACAGTTCACAATGAAACAAGTAAGTCTTGATTGCGTCAGTTTCAACGCAAAGCGGTTTCTACTTAAATAGTTCGCTACCTTAAAAATTATAAACTTAAGGAATGACTATTCATATAATTAGAAATATTTATACCTACTAGTGTTTCATCCTCATGTAAAAGATTAACAGGTCTCGAATAACAAGCAACAATGACTCACCCTAAATGCAACTTGGTATAGTAGGTATAGTAGAAAGCTAAACAATTTGGTTTAAAGGGTTAAAGCAAGAACTTGCTGCAGCACTGTAAAATCTTATGAAGGTTAACGACATGTTTACTGGAGTTCAGGTAAAATTCCTTTGTTTAATTGACCACTCGAGGTGGTTTAAACTTAAATGTGCAATTTTGCAAACAAATGCAGGTATGCAACCCAAATTACGTTGATACTACTAAATACATTGCGTTGCGCCTCTTTACAATATACTGCTCTTTGGTAATAGTATTTTGGGGTGTCTAAAAACAAGAGTTTTGTATGATTTTTTTAGGTACTTTTGTGGGGATTTTCAACTATTTTTTTAATGGGCCTAAGTTTTGATGCTCTATAGATCCTAAGGCACTTTTGGGGTGTCTAAAAATTGCGGTATTTTAAAGAACTTTGGACCCATTTTTGGTCGTTTTTCAGTGATTTTTGCATGTAGGTACCAACTGTCCTGGTCAAGAAGTAAAAAGCTCTTTTGGGGTGTCTAAAAACAAGGGATTTTGTAATGTTTTATGGGCACTTTTGAGGTAACTTTGCTTGATTTTGGGTAATATTCAACCATTTTTTCGTGTGCCCAATTTTGGGTGGTTATAGATATTTGAGTACTTTTGGGGTGCATAAAAATTAGGGATTTTTGGCCGTTTTCGGTTGTTTCATATACTTTTTTGTTTGGTCATTTTTCAGTGATTCTTGCATGTGCCAAATGCCCTGGTCCATAAGTAACATGTTGATATCTATTCGTAAATAATTAAACTTTAATCTTAGAAAAACCGTAAATTGGCTTTTTAAAATTAATTGGGAAACACTTGTTTGAATTAGCATTATTTTATACTTCATTTAACAAATTACAGCACCAACTAGTTTTATGTATATAACATAAAACAATAAAATACAGAACTTTATTAGACAAGCGCTTTCTTGCATTTTATGTTTTTTGCAATGTTCTACTAGGTACCGTAATAGTTACTTAACATCAAATTACTGCTGACATGCAGATAAATGATAAATATTAACATTTCTTCATCAAAACATATTGTATAATTTCGATAAAATCGCATTTCTCTCTCAAATTATATGGGGATATGTGTGTGCTGTATTTCATTTTAATTGTGACCTTTAATTTGTTTTAATAAATATCGTCGATTTTACGTATGTCTTCCTAAAGCTATATATATTTTTAGTAAAATGCTTCTCAAAGTTTGCAATAATCCTAAATCATGCGTATTGCACTGAAATGTAAAAATAAATACAAAAAATATAAATATAT
Source organism: Limonius californicus (assembly GCA_014611495.1). Lineage (NCBI taxonomy): Eukaryota > Metazoa > Arthropoda > Insecta > Coleoptera > Elateridae > Limonius > Limonius californicus. The sequence goes on along the minus strand of JABXWE010022182.1, from coordinate 19,774 downwards.
AGATAATCTTTTTATTTAGCTATTACGCTCGTAAAAACACTTATTCTAAAAAAAAAAAAAACAATATATGTAATATAGGTACTTATCACTAATTAACATCACTCTTATTTTACCCTATATAAACAAAAAAAAAAACTAAAATGGAAATAAAATAAAAAGAGATTGAACTATTTGTATGTACACTACACTCACTAATACGCAATAAAAGTTTATTGTGATCAGTCTTTAAACCTATCACTAACTTGCAGTGTTTTTTACAAGTAACAATCTGGTTTCTATTTTAAATTGATCAACAGTTTTACATTCTTTAATACTGGTTGGAAGATGATTGTACTCATTAATACCCTTAAAGAATACAGAATTTTGTATGGATCTTTTATTCTTAGCCTCTAAATAAGGGGACCGCGGTACAGTAATGGCCGCAGCGCTTGGCTTCGGAGTTATTCTACCAAAGTCGCTCAGGTTTGAATCCTGAGCACTGCACTTTCCCAGGGTGTTTGTGGTGTCTGGGGCATGGGGTTTTTCAAGGGTGGGGCATGTTAGACCTGTGAATAGCACGAAATGTGCTGAGCCGGGGTAAGCTGGGTGGGGTGGGAATCTTGGAGCCACGATTCTTAAAAAAAAAGCCTCTAAATAAAAATTATTTTTATTTCTAGTTTGGTAACCATGCACTTCATGGCATGGCACTAACACTTCAGAAAAATACTGTGAGAATATGCCAAGTTTAATTTTTTATATAAAAATTAGGGTTTGTAGTTTGACAAGTGTTCTGATATCTATCCAATTAAGCTTTTGTAACATGGCCATAAACAAGATCGAAGCTGAGTATATAATATGTGGAAGCACAATAGAGTTATAAATTGTAAGTCTCGTTTTGTTCGAAACAAAACTACATCTATGTAATATTCCCAGCTTTCTCGCAATCTTTTTCAAACATAATTAATATGTCCCTTAAATTTTAACTGTCTATCGACTAGTAAGTTAAAACCTAAGTACTTAAACTGGTCATCAACCAATTCAATTTCTTGTTTCTCAATTATAATTTTTAACTGATCGCTTTTACATAATCTATAATGTAATTCACTTGCTACAACCATTGCCTTAGTTTTATTTGCATTCAGATTCAATTAATTTTAATCTTAGCCAGTCATTCTCATCATTAAGTTCTTTGTTTATAATTTCAATGTTAGTTTTTAAATCCTTCCCTTCTATATAAATTATCGTGTCATCTGCAAACACATGGATTTTACATTTATTAAGAGCTAACTCGATGTCATTTATATACAATATAAATAATAATGGTCCCAAGACACTACCCTGCGGTACACCCAGATTTATATCCTTATCTGAAGAAATTATATCATTACATTTAACTCTTTGTTTCCTATCCTTTAAATAATTTTCATTCCATAATAAAACAAGACCATCAACACCGTAATTATGCAGCTTTCGTAGCAACCTCTCCCTATCAACCGTTTCAAAGGCTCTTTTGAGATCCAGAAATACCACGTGAACTGCCATATTACTGTCCATCGCATTTTTCCATTTATTTAATAGATACTGGAATGCAGTTTCACAATTGTATCCCTCCCTAAAACCTGACTGATATTTAATTAAAATATTATTATCAATTATAAATTTTAGCAGTTGTACAAGGTGGCGCACAGCCGACTGGTACATTTTATGTTCTGTTTTCTGTTAAAGTGACTGTTCAAACAAAACTTTGCCATTTGTAACAGGTAGTGTAAGTGTTCAAGTTAATGTTTAGTGATTATAATGGAGCAATGGACATTAGTTCTAAACGAAAATCCAGACAGATTGCATTTGATATTTATGACTGATGAAACCCATTTTCATTTACCGGGCTGGGTCAATAAACAAAATATGCGCTATTGGTCCCAAGACAATCCCCGACAAATCCACGAAACACCTTTACATTCGCCAAAAGTTACGCATTGGAGCGTTTGGAGTGGTGGGACCGTATTTTTATGAAAACGAAAACTAACAAGCTGTCCCAGTCAACTCTGAATGTTATATCGATATGTTACAAAATTTTGTGCAAGTGGATATAAAAAGAATGGATATAAATCGAGCAGAAATTTACTATTAACAAGATGGTGTTACTGGCCATACTTCTCGTGTATGCATGCAAGCTGTTAGACGATGTTCGGCCAAGTCACTTCTCGCAATGCGGATATTGCGTACCCACCAGACTTATCTGCTTTGGATTTCTTCTTATAGGGATATTTAAAGTAACTTGTATATCAAAATCGCCCTAGAACAATTGCTGAATTAAATAATGCAATACGTGAAGCAATTAACACAATTAATCAAGAGTTATTATATAGGGTATTTAGCAGCTTTGTGAATTGCTTACATCAATGTATTGACAAAGATAGCGGTCACCTGTCTGATGTAATATTTAAAATATAAAATTTGGTGGTTTTTGTTATTATAAAATCCATGTTTCGTTGTTTTAAAATAAATATTGCTACTCCCACAGTAATTTAAAATGTATCAGTCGGCTGTGCGCCACCCTGTATATATATATATATATATATATATACTGCTTTCTCTAACACCTTTTCAACTGCTGGCAACATATTTACAGGTCTAAATTCATCAGCCTTACTTTCATTCCGTAGCTTAATATGAAACAAGTGGTAAAAAATTTCGTAAGTTTCGTTCCCGCAATCATTATTAACATTGTTTATTAATTCCCTCATTAGGAATTTAATTTTTATCCATATCAATCTAAGAACCTACTCAAGTAAACCATGTGTTATTTTATTTCAAAATTGCCCCGTTTTTACTAATGGAAGGCTTATACGAGTAGTGTTCAAATTTAAACAGGAATTTATATATAAAAAAAAGGGTATGGCAATACTGCAAAGATGAAAACTATATTACTTTTCGATGTAGTCAGAAGGCAGGTGCCTAGCGATGCATCCAATCTGGAAGCGTATCCACTCTTGAACAGTTAAAGTAGTTATTCGACTGAAACCTTTTCTTGCCTAAAAATTCTTTTAGTGGGCCAAACAAATTAAAATTGTGGGAAACAAGGTCAGGATTGTATGCTGCATGCGGAAGAACGTCCTACTGAAATTTGTTTATGGTTTCAATTGTTCTTGCAGCGGTATGAGGGCGAGCATTGCCTTGAGAAAGCAAACAAAACTTTGCCTTCCCTTCCGCTTGTTCTCTATTACTTACCTGTTATCTCGCAAACGCGTCGAATAACCGTCTACATTAATTGTACGACGTTCTGTAAGGAAATCAACAAAGAACACCCTTGGGAATCCCAAAAAAATGTTGGCATCACTTTACCAACTGATAACATAGTTTTTATTTTCTTTGGTTTTGGAGATGTGGTGTGACACCACTGCATGCTTGCACGTTTTGACTCGGGAGTAAAATGATGTACTAAGGTTTCATCAGTTGTTACAACTGAGTCTAAAAATTCATCTCCTTCTCTTAGATATCGCTGCAGTAAAAAAGAAGTGATTTGCAAACGATTCAACTTGTGTTCTTCTGTCAACAACCGCGAAATGCACCTTCCACGCGTCTTACCTTACTTTAGCTTGTTGTTTATGATGTCTTCCAACACTAATTTGTAAATGTGTACCCGCCTGTCTTGCTGAATAACGGTATTAACTTTTTCATTATGTTTACAATTAATTAAGTTACAGTTCGTCGTACATAAGGCTTAATTTCTACAAGCGTTTTCCCGTCTCTAAAAAATGTCCACCACCGAAACACCCGACTTTTTATTAAGACATTCATCGCCACATTGGGCTCGAATCTTGTAAGAATTTCAGTCGAATTTACGCCTTCGTTCGTAAAAAACTTGATTATTATGTGCTGTTACACGTTACAATGAACAGAACTTTCCGTCACCATAACTGTCACTGGATATGTTAACAAGAGTCACGGTCAACTTTTAATTAATTAAATTTTTGGATTTAGGTTTAGATGGGGTTTTAGTTAAATCATTCCTGTTTAAATTTGAACACCCCACGTAAATAAGGTTGTAGCAGAACCAGAAATGCTGGAAAGAAGTTTGAGATAAAATTTATTTGGTTGTAGGGCGGATTAAAAAAGTTTTTTAGAAAAACTTTGTTCTGTGTTACCTTAGGGGTTTTATAAATAGTTTTTAAACACAACAAATATTCTTTAAAATCTCTTATGCAATTTTCCAATACAATATTCACTGTACTGCACAAGAATAAAAATAACCAACATTATCCCGGACACAACAAAAATTAAAATTAAAAGCCGACGCCTCACGACCGGTTCATTATTCTCCAATTTTACATACAAAATTAATAATTAGCCGGCGAGAGTCGTTTTCAGCGCTAAATTAAAAAAGCACACCGACTGCAGACCATTATCACATTACACACTCGCCCATGAAAGGGCTGCGAACCGCTACACAGCTGCGTCCTTTTCCTTTCCAGTTTTCCGCGAGAAACGTGGACCGTAATGGAAAATAAATAGAGGCTTGTTTTTGCCGCGGATCGTGTTCGGTTTTTATTAAGCCGAAAGCAAAAGTTAACGTGAAAGAATGCGTTTTTAATTCTCGCTGCTCATACTCGTTCAAATTTCGAGGGTAATTTGTTTGATTGTTATTACAGACCCGGCGTGCGTAAAAACTCTCTTCGTTTTAGAACTTAACAAGATCATTTTGGAATTAGATAGATAGAACGATGAAGCGGAATAATAAAAACGTGCTATTAACGCGAGCTTAAATTAAGTAGGCGGGCAAATGTATTCTAAATGAGACAACGGCAGTTTGCTTGTTAGAAAAGGGGAAATTGTTAATAAATCTCCTGAAATAGTAAATCAGGAAGTAGCCGTTAATTAAAAAATAATTAGAACGATCCTAATTATTGTTTTACGCCACAAACGTCTGTTTAATTATCAACGTAATTAACGCAAGAGTTTTCTTAAAACACTGGCATGTGGAAAATCTGTTAAATTTGATTAAGTACATTTTTTATATTTCTTTAAAAAACCAATATCAGTCGTAACAATCACAATCACAATTTATTGAATCCTTAATAAAACTTCAAAATCTTCCGTTATACAGAGTGGTTCACTGAACGTGTAGCCTCTAATTAAACTAATACTGCAACCCAAAAAAACGTATGACAGGTAATCCACATAAATATAGTTAAAGTCTGCGCGCACGTCGTCAATTACTTGTTATTTACTATTGATAGGTTGTGCCAATTCTAAGAAACTAAAAAATTCTGTTTTTTTTTTTAAATTACGGAGTAAAATCATGTTTATTTGTAAGGTCGTGTAACGTAGTTGTACGAGTTATGATTTTGATTTTTACTATTTCATAGTTTCTGTGTAAAATTGGAAACTAGATAAAAACTAGGGATTTTGTTTCCTTCGCGTTCGCGCCCTGTTTTTGTATGTTCACATGTCGCTCTGAAAACGAATTCGTGTTTCGCGTGTTCGTGTAACATAGAGTTTAAGATTTTTGGTTGCATACTGTCATTTTTCGCTGTATAAACGTAGTAAGGTGTGCCGTCACCAAATAACTGATGACGTGTACGCCGACTAAGGACAACTTGAGTTTAGTAGTATATCTAATTGTGTGAAGGTAGCTTAGTTGGTAGAACGCTCGCTTTCTGGGCAAGACATCGATTATGGCTTAGTTTGATTCCTCAGCATTACTACAGAGCCTATACAAATCTTATACTGCAACCCACCATATACAATCCTCCAAGTCGGTTGGCCGTGCCACAAATCCTTCTCTGCTGCACCTCGTTCAATTCCAGCCAGTCTCAGTCGAGTCGATCCTTCTAGCGTGAATGTGTATGTTGCAATTTGCAGTAGATTTATACAGAATTATGGATAAATATTTAAGTGGGTGTAAAGCGAATATTTAACGATAGTGGAGTATCAACAAGTGCACAGACGAGCGTGGTTCCAAAAATAAAATCAAGAAAATATTCTCAAGAATACTTAAATTTTGGGTTTACCCACTGAAGTAAATGAATGAGAAAGGCCGCTGTGTGTCATTTGCTCAAAAATGTTGGCAGCAGACAGCATGAAACCAAATAAACTTAAACGACATTTGGAAACGCTTCATAGTGAGTACGTTAACAAACCCCGACAATTCTTCGAATTAAAATTCGGGTCATATGAAAAGCAAAAATCATTAAAAAAAAAACTTTTTCTGTAAATGAAAAAGCTTTACTTGCCTCTTACAAAGTTTCATATAAAATAGCCAGATGTAAAAAGCCTCACCCCATTGGTGAAGAGCTTATTTTACCAGCTGCAATTGAGATAGTAGAAACTATGTTTTTAGATAATTTTGCCAAACAATTGCAGTCCGTACCTCTATCAAATGATACTGTTGCCCGTCGAATTGGTGATATAGCTGAAGATGTACAGCATCAGCTTTTCGGGAAGTTGCGTCACAAATTGTTTTCAATTCAGCTTGATGAGGCAACAGATAGCAATAAAGATGCTCATTTAATTGCCTATGTTTGATTTTGTGATGGTGTGTCAGCAGTAGAAGAACTACGTTTCTTCAAACCAATAGAACTCGAAGCAACAGCACTTGCATTATTTGCTATCTTAAATGTTTTTGAAAACGAGGCAAACATAGAGTGGAAAAATTGCATCGGAATATACACCGATGGTGCTCGTACAATGTCTCGAAGATTACAAAGTATACAAGCACCTGTGAAACAAAAATCTCCACATTGCGTGATCCACAGAGAAGTTCTGGCTTCCAAAGAAATGAGACCTGGTCTGAATATTGTGCTAACGACGCCGACGGTTGTACCGTACTAAATTTTACAAAAATGAGACTCCTAAAATCAAGAATCTTTTCTGCACTTTGTATAAACAGGGGTGCAGTACATTCAGCGTTACTATTTTATTGCGAGGCAAGATGGTTATCAACCTCCTAACTTTGCGAAACCGAATTTTCTGCGGTGGCTGCTTTGAAGACAAAATATAGATCTCAGCTAAATATAGAAAAAGGACTCAGAGTGTCAATTTCTAATATTAAACCTTCCTTCAAAAAACTTTGCTCTGCCAGACAGGCCCAAGGGAGTCACTAATAATTATTAAACTTGTTTTTAATTTAGTATTGATAAGTTAATTATTGAATACATTGTGCAGTACTGATACAATCCTATTTATAAGTGTATTATATCAGTGTAAACGTGTATTTTATTTTTTATTATGTCAGAATGTATAAAGAGATCCAAAAAAAGCTGATCTTCAGCGGGCTGTGGAATGGAAGGTCACATCTTTACTAGACTAAAGGAATGTTTATGATGTCAGATAAATTAGTTATCTTTTTTTTGACACGAATCTGATAGATTCTTAAAATTATTTTTAATACATTTCAAAGAGCATTCATTATTGAATCTTACTTTCGGAACGGCTTTCAAGTTGAAGGAGAATGGTCCTATTCGATTCCTCCTTGTTTTGTGGAATTCCGAGAGAGGTATCCCAATGAAATTATTACATAGCGAAAATTTTATGCTTTGGTTAAGAATTTAGTAGCAATTTTCGAGAAAGTGGAAGTGTTGGAAGGAAAGAAGGGTCTGGTAGGCCAAAGAAGGTAGTACCTGCTTTAATTGAAACTGTAAGACAACGAATCGACGAGGCTCCAAAAACACCAATTAGACATTTATGCCAGCAAGTTGATGATTTAAGTTACGGTACATGGCACAGAATATTGAGACAAGCTTTGCATCTGCATCCTTACCGATTTATTTCCGTTCGGGGCTTGTAGAATAGGATTATCCAAAAAGACTTCAGTTTTGACGTTGGTTTTTGGATAATCTCAATGATGAGCAGTTAAATTTAACCTTTTTTACCGACGAAGTCTGGTTTTACCTTAATGGGTATGTTAATTTACATATTCACAGAATATGCGGATTTGGAGTAGCGAGAATCCACATGTTACAATTAAAGCTCCCCTTCATCCACAGAAAATAGAAGTCTGGGTTGGAATGAGTCGTCGTAGGTTAGTTGGGCCAATATTTTTCGAAGGCACGCTAACTGCAGCAAGGCACAGGAACGAATTATTGCAACCTTTCTTAAATGAACTTTACGATGATGAGCTACGGGATGGTTTTCTGCAACAGGATGGCGCAACAGCTCATGCAGCTGCAGATACAATTAATTTTATACGCGAATAGTTTGATGACCGAATCATTAGTAGGAATACTGCAACACCCTGGCCCCGTCGCGTCGCTCTTGTTTTGGACTTTTTTCTATGGCCCTATTTGAAAAACACCATTTTTAAAACTCCAGTTAATGTTTTAAACAAACTGAAACTTAGAATTGAAGAAAACTTTCAAGAAATTAACAACTCACCTCAATTATTACAAAATGTTTTTGAAGGTATGAGAAGACGAGTTCAGAAATGTTTGGAGGAAGAAGGCAGACATTTTCAACATTTGTTGTGATCATTACATTAGTTCAGGTTTATCCATTTCTTTTACTGCCGCATAATAAAAGATTTCTGCTCCTAAAAATTACGTTTCATTATTATTTAACTCCAGCTAACACAACCTAACCTGAAATTGACATTATAAACATTCCTTTAGTCTAGAAAAGACGTGACTTTTCATTCCATAGCCCAGTGAGAATCAGCTTTTTTTGGATCTCTTGATATTTTATTGTTTTTCTTTCAGTAAATTAAATAATTTTTTTAATAATATTTTGTGCTTATTTTTTTTTATGTGCTCTCCCCCCCCTCATTTAGTGTTAACACGTCCCCTCCCTAGGGGGCGCGCCCGCAGGTTGAGAATCGCTGGGTTATAGTGTTAGTTTGTTAGACACCACAAGGAATGTGGCCCACTATGTACATTGAAGCCCATACAGAGGAGCTAACCTCACTCGCGTGTTAATGTTGGGTTCATATCAACCCCAGAACTTTTTCCATTATCACAACTAATATATATAGGGTGTTTAAAATACGTTTGGATATTTTATTACCCACTTATACATATATCTCAGCAATACAAACAATAAAGTCGTAATAAATATGGGTTCGAAAATCAACCATTTTCAAGATACAGCCAAGTTATTTACGTAGAGTAGGAGTGCAGAATAGTATTTATCACGTCTGCTGAGAAAGTGGATGAAACAACATCTGTTTGAGTTTTAGTAAGTGTTATTGTTGCTGTTGGCATATGTATACCAACTCGGAAATGGTAGATATGCATTTTATGTATGGTAAAGTCAATGGTAATTCTTATGAGGCACGTCGCTTATATGCGGAAGCATTTCCGAACCGGGCACTTCCGTGTTACAATTTTTTTACAACTTTGCATCAACGTTATTTCGAAGTTGGCGCATTTAAATCACGAAACGGTGGTGGTGATCGGCCTAGATCAGTTTCTACTCCTGAAGCGGAACTTAACATTTTAAGGAGGATTTAAGAAAATCCAGCTACCAGTACTAGAAGTCTGTCTACCTAACAAATATTAAAGCTTCCCTAATTTGGAGAATGTTACGTTAGGAGCAATTGTACGGTGGCCCTAACTTAGCTCTGCCGGTGGATAAATGTGCGTACTGGCAAAACGGTGGTGGGGACTAGCGCACGCACTTGTTGCTTCAACTTCAAGGCGTGAAGACCGTTAGTACAGTTAAAGGAAAACTCTTATCTTGTTACGGCTTTTTATTGTTATTCTTGCGTGTGTGTGTGTGTATGTTGTTATTTCGCTGTTGTTATCGTAGTTGTTGTTAGTTTTGTTAAATTTATCATAGTTGTTTGTTTTGTGCTGTTATTTATTGGTTATTTGATTTACTCCTGATTCTATTGGAAGCTAACTTCTAAACATCCGTTGCTAAGTGTATACGGCTCGTAACGCTTGTACTCTGTCACCTTCTTACACCCACGTTCTCTGTTCATCACTTTGCGCGATGACCGGCAAAGCTATTTTAGGCCCACTATACCCATACCATATTCAAAGGGTACAGGCTCTTATTGTATCTGACTATGCTAGACGTCTGGTGTTTTGCCGATGGGCAAACGATGAGTTACGGAAAACGCAGACTTTGTTAGTGAAGTCTTATTTAGTGATACGGCTAGTTTCACAAGAACTGGCATTTTTAATTTCCACAACAGCCATTTTTGGTCAGATGAAAACCCTCATGCTATTATTGAATCGAATCATCAACAACGATTTTCAATTAACGTTTGGCTTGGTGTTTTTGGAGACCATATGATAGGACCTTTTTTTCTTACGAACCGTTCGACTGGCAAATTATATATCTTGATTTATGCGTAATGCCTTGCCACTATTGGTAGAAATGTACCCCTCATTCATAGAATGAATGTGTGGTTGATGCTCGATGGGGCTCCTGCACATTTTTCAATCACGGTCATAAATTTCTTAAACGAAAATTACAACGGCAGGTAGATAGGGCGAGGGGGTGCAGTTGTGTTTGGGGGTATTTAAAGTCGTTAGTTTATTCAAGCCCTGTGAATAATTTAAACGAATCGCGAGAACGAATAGAACATGCCTACCAGACTGTTCGTATGAATACGGCAATCTTTGAAAGAATTCGACGTTCATTTTTACGGACGATGTGTACAAATGGAAGGAGGACATGTAGAACATCTACTTTAATTATTTATAATTAAAATGTTTCATTTACACTGTTATTTGTTTTAATGGGTGGGGAACTTATCAAAATAATAAGCAATATTTATTTTCTTAAAAACTCCATATCTAGAAAACGGTTGATTTTCGAACCCATGTTCATTACCACTTTTTTGTTTGTAGTGATGGGATCTATAAGTGCGTAAAACATCCGAACGTATTTTTTAAACACCCTATATATATATACGAATAGATGATGGAGTTGTAAACCTCCACATTTAAAAATATGTTCATTAAAGTTGAATAATTAACTACGTCTGAGTAGTTTCCAACTGTTTGTTGTACAAATGACATAAATTCTATTTTGAAGGTTGAAATGGCAAAACACGTGTAACAAAGCCCAAAAGACGCCCCCAAACCAAGCCACACATCATGACTGTCGGAAACACACGTCGCGACCACCCTAATACCTCCAGCAGCTAATTGTATGCATATTTGGGCCCATAAAGACATCCCAAGTAAATGGGGTTCGATTCTGACCTTCCGTGCAGTTCTTGCTCGGCCGACAAGAGCCAGCTTAGAAATGATTGATGGCCTTTAGAATGCTGGGGCTATCGTTTGTGGTTAATTTGTTACATGGTACCAGAAAGAATCAGTTGAATATTATTAACTCCAAAACAGACTTGAAAAAATTAGAGAAAAAAGTAAGTTAGAACAAGGAAGTTTTTGTTTTTTTAACCTCAGGCTTTAAGTATATTCTCGAAAAGATAACACATTACAAGGATTTTAGATTCAGTATCATTAGTTTGTAACATCACAGTTAATTTAGTTTTTTGAAAGCTCCTTAAAATGATCTGCAAAAACGGGAATGTGCTGTTGACACAATTGATAGAAAACAAAGAAGGAACGTGGGAACGAAGAGCCACTTCCTGAGTTTAAGTGGTGTAAAATTTCACAGAGATGTGCCGATATTTTAAATAAATATTGGACGTCTCAAGAACAAGATCTTGTGTTTGTCATTTGCTCAAGCCTCAATGACCGCCATTCATCATTCAATCGTTCTTGCTTTGTTCACATGCATTAATATGACAAACACAGTTCTTACCTCAGTCCGCCAACCGCAGGATACTGATTATAATATTTGAAAACAAATAATTATCTATAACATAGGGCACAAATGCGGAAGGCTTTGCGTATTTTTATGTAAATAACATTGAAATAGTACGTGAAGGTCATACCGCACATCGTTTTTTAATAATAACTTTTTTAATGTGCTATATTTAGGAATGTCTATACTTTAGAATTACCTGCGTACGCCACTGTTTAATATTATACAAATGCAAACACGAACATGCAAATTCCAATGCCTAAGCCATTTTTTCACCCTTAATTTTCTAAAGAACCGCGGAGGCTCTAATGGGCAAAAAACTTAAATTATTATGATTAATGACTATCGAAATGCTCGTATACTAAGCAAGTTTGACATGGCCCTACAAAAAATTAATGCAAATAATGCGACCTTGACTCTTTATTGTAGAACCAGCTTTACAGACAGTCAAGTAAGAATGTGATTTTCGACGGTTTGATAGTTGGCTCCAAAAATATATTTTCATTTTTAATGGCTTTTATGCTAAGTACTACTTGTTCTTACTTCTTCGCGTATCCGTTGTATGTAGAAATAGATTTACCTTGGTATATTTGTCAGTATCTATATATTGCTGTATAAATGCTCTTCTCTGTAAGGCCTTTTGTATAAATATTTCTAAAGGTAAGAACTGGGGGTTATTCTCTGCACTGTTTATATATTTCCTTCGTATTTTTATCTTGTTCACACGCATCTGTTAGTCCGATTCTATGTCGTATTAATTACCTAATATATTTTTAATCAGGTACCATAGGAAACGGAAGGCAACCCGTAAGGATTATTTTTGAAAATGTGGTTATTCTGTTAGTCTGTTCGTTAATTCGTTTGTTTGTCTGTCTTCTAATTATCTGTGACTCGCCTGTGTGAGATATTTTTTTCAGGGTAAAAATCGGTTATAACTCGCGTTCAATTCACCAGCTACGGCAGCGTATAAAATCTTGTGATGCAACCCACCATACACAATTTTCCAAGTTGTTATGTTATGTTTATGGGGTTGTTCAGGCAATGAAATTGCCTCTCAACACTTTGACCTATATAGATCTTTTGTGAAACCATGCCAACCTAGTGTTACCCCTCAAGTCCTAAGCTTCTTACGAACTTTAAGATCTTCCTGGGAGCAGCTTTGCTCACTTCGTCAGGTGTTGTGTACACCTTTCCGAGGTTTTGAAACCTTTGGCGGGTTATAACTTCGCAGGTGCAGCGGATGTGTTCTGGCGTTTCTATCGAATCTTCACAGATTCGACATAGGTTGTTCTTAGCTTTACCCATTAAATTGAGATGGTATTTCAGAGGGCAATGTTTAATTATAATGTTTGTTATATTTCTTAGCTCTTGTTTCCCGAGTTCACGCAGTTCGCGTGCTCTGTTTGGCGAGTAACGTATGAATCTTTTCGCCTGCCTTAAGCCTGCAATGTTGTTCCAATGAGAGGTCTTTTGAAGAAAGGTTCCGGTCCAATGAAATAAGTCTTCGAGCCTATTTTTGCAAGACTATCGGCTTCCTCATTTCCAGTGACGCCCTCATGGCTTGGCACTCACATCACATCAAGGTTGCCAGTTGATTTACAGTTTGTAGACGTTGCCAAGCAATTTCAGACTCAAGAGTATAAGAACTCAGAGCGTTAAGTGCTGCTGTCTGAAAGGATATAGATTCTAGCTCTGTTATAGCCTTTTCTTATGCATATTTAAGCACAGATATCTATAGCATGGATCCGCTTGGAAGCTTGTAGGAACTTGTCCCAAGGCTTTTGACAGCCTTACTCCTGGGCCATAGATACTTATGCCCACGCCGGTGGCTGTTTTGGATTCGTCCGTGCACCCCACGATTGTTCCCTTTTCTAGTGTTGGTTCTCCTGAGCTCCATGTTTGGCGGTCATAAATAACCACTTCAAACAATCGCTCGCAGCTGAACATAACTGGCGTTAATATAATAGTTGGTTTGGATAGAAGTTCTTGTTCTTGAATTTCTTTAGAATTTCTAGGTGTCAAATCAGGTTTCCTGATTTAAATTTCGGGTTTATTTGCAATCTAAAGGCACTATCGCCTCTTTTTAGTGAACGGTACAATGATCGTTTAGCTGGGATTTACATTTAAGTTCTCCACCTGGTTCAGTCTGTGAGATTGGAAATAATCCTGTCATGTTTGCCTCTAATAGTGACTACTAAACTATCTGCGTAATTCTGTATATTTATTCCAGAGTCACTCATTTTTTCAAGAAAATTATCAATGACCATAGACCACAGCAGGGGCGCCACTCTGTGGACACCCCTTAGTGGTTTTAACGGTCATCGAATCACTTCCTAGTATTGCCGTTATATTTCTATCTTTTAGCATGGCTCGCGTCCATCTTATGTTTGTAGGTTCCATACCTTTGCATTCCATGTTTTTTTATTGATTTGTAGGAGATGTTAGCGCCCTCAACATCAATAAAGGCACAAAGCGCTATTTCTATTGTTCTTATTGCTCCTTCAATCTTACTTATAAGATTATGTAGGATAGTTTCGCTAGATTTGCCTTCTTGATAGGCAAATTGTTTGTTGTGAAGCGGTACCTTAATCAGGAATTCGTTTCTTATGTATTTGTCTTGTCTACGATTTTCTCCATTATTTTAACGAGAAAAGATGTCAAGTTAATAGGTCGATAGGATTTTGGCATGTCTTTAGGCCTCTTTCCCAAGTTAATTGGCAACATCAGTTTAAATGCCAATAAGCGGCTTGGGAATTTCTGTCGTTCGGATTCGACGTTAAACTGTAGGTTTCCCGTGTTTCTACCTTAGCGCTGAGAAGAAGCACGTAGCAGATAAGAGAGCGGTGCTCAGCAATGAAACAAAAGAGGCTATAAAAGAAATAACAAAGATGTGGTTTGCTATGTATCCGTTTGGTTGACTGCATTACGATTTTTTTATCGATTTATCTGTTTCTCTGTCTATATCAACTGTTTAAAAAATGCATTTAATGTAAAGGAAAATAGAAAGTGTTGTTCTAAGCAATACACGCACTAATGCAGTAATCTAAGTCGTAGAAGTTATTTTTTGATTTAGTAAATCATTGGTTTGTTCATCTATTCGTTTGCTCACCCGTACTTGCGGCTGTAGCTTTACTGATTTATCTATTCCTATGACTGTCTAGAAGGAAAACATTTTTGGTCTGCAACAAAAAGTGACGCATGTATTTTGAGGTTTGGAAAAGCGACCTATGTCAGTTTGTTAGCTTGTTTTTTCTATAAAAATTGGACTTTGAACTTTCATTGTTGACCTGATGAAGAAGTTGTCTTCAGAGGTCTCATTCAGCCAAGTTACTTTGGATAGCTCAAGTTTATCAGTAAAAAGTTTTATTTATTTGAACGACCGTCCCCATCAATCGCATTTGTTTTCCTGGCAATCTTTCTTATTTAACACATATTTTGGTGATCACGGATCTTACAATATCCGCACACGACCGATGGATCATTTGTGGTTTCAGACACCAGCTTCTATCTAGAAGCTTGCGGCATGTTTGCGAGCGACTACTGCTTCCTTTGGTAGTTTACATAAGTGTGAGTTCCGTGTTAACTTTTGGTCTAATGTGATTCCCAGGTAGTTGACTTCATTGCTGAAGTCAATGGTCGTCCCTTCCAGCGTTGGTGTTTTTAGGTTTAGCTTCCTTCGTCTAATAAAGAGAACGATGGCCGTTTTCTTTGTGTTGATGCTTACGACACCAGCTGTGGATGGTATCGAGCCCTATCTGCATACCTTGGGATACAACTGTGTCAAATTTTCCACGGACTACTATTACTAGGTCATCTACGTACCCTTGCATCTCGAAGCCCTGTTGGATGAGCACGTTAAGGAAATCATTCACCACCACAGATCACAGAAGAGGCGATAAAACCCCCTTGGGGACAACCTCTAGATGTCGTTATGGTGACTGCCTCTTCTGCCAACTTAGCCGTGACTTTCCGACTTTTCAGTATGGATTTAATACATTTTGCAGCCGCAGGATTGAAATCCGTCCTTGCGGCAGCTCTATCTATGTATTCTAAGGTGGTATCATGGAATGCTCCCTGAATATCGACGAAAGCACAGAGAGTTATTTATTTTGCCATAAACGTCTTTTTCAGTTCTTTGATTAGACTTTATAATTGATTTTGCCTTTCGATAGGCATGTTGGTTGGGGTGGCGTGGTCGGTTGGGCATACCTTTCCATGACTTTTAGCAGGAAGCAAATAAGGGTAATTGGTCTGTATGACTTGGGTTATACGTTGTAGGTATATACCCACGGCAGTAACTTGCCTTATATAGTTAAAAATTTTAAGCATCAGGTCCTCTATACATTTTTGTAGTAAGGCTGGGAAGAAGATGCCGTCTCCACTAGGTGATTTGAAGGGTTTAAAGACCAGAATTGCCCATCTGACCATACTTGGCGAGAAAATTTTATTGGCCAGAGTTTTGACCTTGAATGAGGACGTAGTATATCCTCCATCTCTGGGACTGGTTCGTTCGACCTGCAGTTTTGGGATCCGAAGAAGTGGGTGCTTAACAATAACGCCAGCATTTCTTTCGTGCTCTCAGTAAAGAGTCCATCAGCATTCTGCAGATGGTCAATGTCATCTGTGTGGTGATTTGCAAGGACTTTGAGTAGATGTGCAACCATTGGGGTATCTTATATCTCCTCACAGAAGTTACGCCGTGTCCTTCTTTTTGATCTCCTTATTTCCAGCGTATGCTTTGTCAGGGCCTCTTTGTACTGGTCTCATATTTCTTGACGCTTCTGCCGTTTTTCTTGGCTGAATAAACTTCGAGTTTCCAGGCGTGAAAGTTTCAACTTCCTTGTCCCACCAGGATACTTTGTGCGTTGCCCTTCGAATTTTTACAGGACAACTTACTTCATACGCTTAAAAGCATAGTCACCTACGCATCTGAGGTGTGACAGAAAGAAAAATAACTGTTGCTTTAATGCTTTTTTTTGAAAACGGTTCAATCTTTTGATAGATTTTATTATCACTGCATCCTTCTGTACTTGTCTGTCGCGTTTCCGCTTGTCTTTAACTACTACCTGAGAAAACATTCATAATTAACAACAGGAAATCCAAAATAATCCTTATCAGATGAGTTTTTTAAAAATATTTGTTTTTTTATTTGCAAATTTTCGTATTTTTTTAATTGTCCATTTGTCTACTTGTTTATCCGTCGGTATGCGGAGTTTGCGATCCTGAAGAGTTTTCAAAGCAAGAATCGCATGGTTTTACTTTACAGATGCTACTAAGTTACAATAGCAAAAAGATGCACCGATGGACGAAGAAGTATAACAGCAATCATTGTTGTTAGTACTTGCCATGTTAACTCGTGCATTGTTGAATCAACATTTATTCAAATCATAACTAATCAGGGGCGTAACTAGGCGTTGGGCGGAGTAGGGTTAGTGAACACCATGTCCACAACACGAATTTGTTAATACCAGGTTTAGAAATGCTGAAGTCACCGTGCACTTCTTTAATTTAAAATGCAATAAGAAAAATGTTTAGTGTTGAACATAAACGTGCTTAATTTTAAATCAAACTATTTAAAGTTAACTAATCCTGGCCTGTGTAAGAATTTTACAGCAAAATAAGTATCAGTTTTAGCATCTCAATTAAAAAATTTCACAACAATTGTATCACATGGTTTACGCGATTGGATTGACAGATCTGTGCACTATAAAAACGCGTTCCGAGACAGTAACAGTAAATTGAAGTGGTTTTACCATTATTCGACATAATTACAATGTACTCGAATAATGAGATCATACGTCCTATCCCATTGTACTGTTACATTATTAGCGCTGTATTGCTCGAACTGAAACGGAAACGACTTATTATTTTAAGGAAACGATTTAGAAGGCTGAGAATTTCTCTGTTTGAATAAGTATTGTCTGGTTATTCTTAATTGTAACATACAGGAAGCTTTTCGCTCGTATCTTAAAATTACTGTAAATTTTCTAAGCTCGAAATATTCTGTTCTTATATAATCCTATAGATTCAAAAATAATGGGTCTGATAAATTAGACTTCCTTTTAGTATTAATTAAGAAAAGCTTCAGAAGATTCGGGGCTGCAGACGACTTTCATATCCACAAAGGCTCAAACATTTATTGATCGAAAATTTAGATTAACTATACAGCTACTAAAAAGACAGTCATCTTTCAATTTAGTTAAGCGGCCAAAACAATAGACCGCGAATTAAAAAGGGCCCCCGAATCACATTACCTACGATTCCACCTTCCTTCGCCGTTATAATTAATTCCTTTATCCCGCATTCACTATCGCATTAATGATAAATGAAAACAGCTCCTTAATTTGTCTAATCTGGGCGCCCCATCTACGCGAAAGGGGGTCGGAAACTGATGACTCGCGTCCTGAAGGGAGTTAACACCACCGCAAGGGCAAACTGTAGGGGAAGTAGATGAAGTAATACAAGGTGCTCGGGCCTGTTCTTAGGGGAATGTTGTGATTTCGGTTCGCAAAGGGGCAATCTTCGTGTCCAAACACTGATCGAGGGAAAGTACGTGGCGGTGTCTGAGGTCGGAGATTTAATTAGCAAGTCTAACAAGACTTACCTAGGTGGAACCGCTTGTATTGTAGAGCACATAAAGGCCGAGATGGAATTTTGTCTGCCAACAGAGCGCCCAATCAATCAATCAAATAAACAATTGTTCTATCAGTCAGCAGCTCAGTGTGGTTTATGATGAATACAATGTAGAATGTGTATGAATGTAATTGATGTAGCATGTATTATGGAAATTATGAGTAGTACAGGTCGATGACACAAACCTTGTGGCACTCCCATAATTGGTTAGTGACATGAATTTTTGATAGACACAATCTTAAAATACTAATAACTTGTCTTTTCTGATTCACCTACATGCCTGTTAATCTGCATCTCTATCCATTTGGCGTTTTATAGTTTGGTTTAACGAAACGAATGATATGAAACCTGCCGGGAGAACCTTTCTGTCAGTGTCTTAATTTATGTATGTTTAGTCAGCTATTTATCTGTATGTAAAAAATGAGTGCAAATACGCTATTAATTGATTGAGGGAAGTCATAATACTCTTATTGGATAAGTTGACCATAATTATTCATTTACATACCTTATGCTTTTATTTGTTCCGCTTCCTATCTGTTTCGATAGTTTCTCTGTTTATATTAGCTGTCTAAGAAAAATTATTATAATTAATAAAACGGAGAGACATAATATCTAAAGCGCGGGAATACGCATGCGTACTATAAAACTACAACATATGAAAGAAAGAAGCGGTTTCGGGGTTTATCTTCAATTTTTACTTCTTAATTACACGAACGACGGTTATGGTGTTCCAATATACTGTGAAAACGCAAAATTTAATTCGACTTTTAGATTTTTCTCCGCCAGAAAATATACAATTACATATTGTTTAATTTATTTTTCAACTAATTGACCAGATAAATTTGTTGTCTATTATTATTCAGACATTTGCAGTTATGCTTATTTTTACCCGAAACATTAGAAAAGTAGAAGAAATTGCCTACTACTTAGGTTTTTCTGACTAATTTATTATTTTTTCTCTTTATTATTCCAGCTTTTCTGCCTATATTCGTCTCTTTTCCATAGTTTCAACTGACTAAAAAGACGCCCCTGGTAATAACCATATACGAAAAGATATGTTAGATTATATACGAGGAATATTTTTTAAATAAGGTCCGTTTGAGAATGAGAATGAGAATGACGCGCGATCGCCGCAGTACGCTTGCGCGTCTGCTTCCAGCATGCTTTGCGCGCGTTTAGACGCCATTTGCAGCCGTATCGTCTGTCTGTGCGCTGAGCTGTAGAAGTTTATAATGTTCAAGAAAATTGAGTCGCCCGCCGACTGTGAGATACGATCTGTAATCCGATTCTTGAGTGCAAGAAACTTGGCAGCAGCAGAAATTCACCGTCAGATTTGTGAAGTTTACGGTGATAATGCTATCAGTGACAGTAAAGTTCGGAAGTGGGTGAGAATGTTCAAGGACCGGCGGGTTATTGTGCATGATGAGCCACGCCCGTGCGA
>JABXWE010022181.1:0-10012 GCA_014611495.1 Limonius californicus | reverse complement strand
ATTAACACATACCAAAATTGAAAATAATATCTAAAGTAGTTTCGGAAATAATAAAAAATAACGCTTAAAAAAAATTTTTATCAACACCGTGTAGCAGAAAATTTAAGCCGTTGCGGACATATGTTCATATGAACTTTTCTTCTTAAAATGGCCTGAGGAATCACACCCAGAAATATTAGCACGTCATTAAGGAACACCCTGTATATATATTGTTATACCTATATAATTTAATTAGGGAGGAAGAAAAACAAAATAAATTAAATAACTGAAACTATCTCGCAACTAGCAAACATATTTTAAATAGAATGATTACTTTTTATACTTTTTTAGTTATTCTGCAACTACTCAACGCGTAATTGTATTTACATATTTATTTACAATAATTTACAGTGGTTATAATATATGTATAATTTGCAAAGCATGAAATAATATTACGGACCGCGATACGAAAACACCCGTAGCGTACTAGTGCCGGAAATGAACTAACTAAGGGTTGGTTCTAGCAAGCTTCATCAGGTAGCTTGCAAGTTCGGCTTAACATTCTTTCCTTTGTTACCACCAGTAACGTCAGCATCCGTGCTATTGAAAAGCGAGGCTCTCGTAGGTTTCGTGTCGCCACACTTTGAACATAAATGGCCGCCAGGTGACAAAATTAAAACTTACCGCCAATCTTAAACAAAAATATATGAAAACCACGGTCTAGCACTCGAGCATGACTAATTAAATCCCAGAAGTCGGTTCTATAGGACGTTTTGGAAATCTGTGAGAAAATGGACATATACATAAACAACCAAATTCGCAGCTAACCTCAAGTTGATTCTTCACTTCAGCCGGTCTGCGTACGATAACTTATAAATGCCTTAAAGAACTCTAAAATAAAACTCGCGTAGTCTTCAATATTATCCTCTGATGTTTCCGCTGTTTTATGATGCTCTCGTATTTCTTGCATAGGTATATAATTTTTGGTTTACTTTATTGAGCAACCTCTTCATCCATATGTGAATATTTCTTCGGTCCGACGTTGACCTTCAAAACAGCCCTCAGGTAGTATGCAGTAGCGTCCCAAAACTTCGATGCTCAGCTATTAATTCTTCAAACTTCGAACTGGATTCAAATTCCTCGAAATTTACCTTTGTAAGCTTAACTAGCTCACTCTTTATTTAAAGAAACTCGTTTTTTTACTTTAACAAACGTATTTTATTATAATAAACGAATTTAAATTTCAGGAACAAAAAAAAATGCCTGTACTCTCAAGTAATGTGTTGTTCATTGTTTTATCAACAAAGTTCTTAACAGCGGACAAAATCTCCTTAATAACGATACCAAAATTGAACAAATATAATCAGAAGATACTAGGATCAAATTTCAAAATTGAAATTCGTATTTTGACAGATAAATAATAAATACAAAAATGTTCAAATATCACCGGCATCACTGTCCAAACATGTTTTGACTTTATAAACACACTATACAAATCCGAATTCAACCTCTTAAACACACTTTGTACTTCACGATTGTCCAAAACACATTTCCACAAACTGTTCCGATAATACAGCAAATTCCTGCATGGCTTAATAAATATCAGAACTAAGCTCATATTTGAGTTTGAGGCATTTTGTTGTATGTTTCTATATATTATGTATGTCTTTTCATATATAAGCTTTCATATAAGAATATTTAACAATAACTTTTTGTCATAGGTTTATATCAAAATACGAGTTTGGCAGTGTTTCCAACCAAGCAAGAAGTTATCTGCGTTATGGTCTGCCCTTTATTATTTACCACAAAAAAAAACCGAATTCTAAAACATCATAATAATGAACGAGTATCCTTATAAAAATGGCATCGAACGAGCTAACGAGTCAAAATTCACCACAATATATATATTTGTATATGTATACATTATTATGACGCTTTCACAGGCTTTATAGGCGCATCGCTTTGGTGTGAGACAAGGCTAAGCTAGTTTGTGCAATGCACAACAGGGCCCGACTCTGCGGGTTACCGTGTTGGTGCGAAATCGTGCTTAACCTGCCTGCTATGTGGTGTATTTTTGTGTATATGATCTTGTGTGGAGTGCCATCAATTTGATCCCCAATAACAAATGCAGACCCGGACCCCGTACCGATCACCCAGGGAATTAAAAAATTTCCGACCCTGGAGAGATTCGAAACGGGAAGCGTTTGGACTATTGCGTCCAAAGCGTGGTTTTCTTAGCACTGAACTATCCCCGCCCGTTTAATATTAATAAATAGATTGTATTAGCAAATTATTTTATGGTATTAAGTGATGACGTGTAGCAAAGACTATGTCAACTATGAAATGAAAAAATTATAAACATATACAGGGTGGTGAATTTTTCGATGCTCTCGGAAGGGGTAAGATTTACGAAGGCTGTAAAATTAAAGAAAAGTTGCGGTTTCTTATTGACAATCTGAAAAGAAAACCAGAATATTTTGATTCATTTTTGATTTGTCACGAGAAAACTGAAAATTGTGATTTTAGAATTAAATTATTATTTTTCCTACGATTGACGTTATTTCAATTCAACTTGGTAACTTTATGATTTTTATCACACTGAGTTCAACGACATTGATAGAAATTGTCTAGGCTTTATACATTTCATGCTGTGATAGTCAAATTTTATTTCTTATGGCCGCCATATTGGATAACCATTGAATAGACAAAAAAATTAGCTTTCCAAAATGGTTACCAACATAACCTTTTTTTTTCCAAAAACTTATTGAATTTTGTAAATTTGTGTAAATAATTTGTAAAATCACATTAGCTTTGAAAAACAATAGAAACAGTAACTAAAGTGAGAAATTGTATTGCGAATTGTCATTTAAACTCTTTAAATACTGCAAACATTTATTCGTGTCACGACAACGAGATATCAAATTCAAAAACAGCAGACGATTATGTATTTAAATTTTCAAAGCTTATGAAACAATTGAAACTAACAGGGAACAAATGATTTGTTTAATAAGAAAATAGACAGGTTGTGTTTACAGGGAATATGGTCGTGCAACATATTCAAGGTTTCATAATCCAGAAAATCCCTATCAACATACAGAGATATTCAAGCAAGTTCATGATTCTACATCTGTATACGTTTTTATGCAATTCATTTTATAAATCATAGCCCGCCTTATTTATAATTTGAATTTTCTAAGTGACAAATGTTTCTTATAATATTCACAGTTGTTTGTGATGAAATGTCATACGATTAAAATGAAAGCTTAACAAGATGAGAGAGCAGATGTTGATATGCTTCTAATTTACGAAGAATGCCGAAATAACGCATCAATGAGAGCAACATTTTCTCAACGCTTCCAACAGAAAAGCCACATGTCTCAGCAATATATTTGACCCTAATTTTTCTATCACTCCGTGCCGTATCATGGATCAAGTCAATATTTTCTAGAGTGACAACAGTTTTGGATGGTGCATCACCTGGTGTATGTTGACACGAGTTAATCCCGACACCAATTCTTAATTACTCGATATGACGGGGTAGAACCACCCAACACTCCAGACATGTCATTATAAATTTCTTGCGGTGATAAAATCTTCTTAAATAAGTATTTTATCGCAGCCCTTCTCACGAATTTTTCTATCGTAACAAAAGCCCAGCGTGACCGTAATATTAAATGTATAACTTTTATAAAGAACAAGATAGGCACCTGCAACTTGACTTACATTAATATCAATAACTGACGTTTCTAGAAAAAAATTATTCATTTGTCGATCAATGCGTTCTACGTTAGGGACAATAATTGATGAACCATTCTTGTAAAGAGATTCTATAGCCCACCTAATTAAGATAAGTTTACGTTCGCTCGCAGAACTAATTAAACCCTATCTACTTTCCTAATAAACATCGCTGAATTAAACTCAAACATCGTGAAAAAAAAACAATTCTACATCCATTTTAACTTTTCATGGGATTTATTATTTCGCCTTTCGATTTATATGCGCTTTACATTTGGTAGATCCTGGAAATTGCGATCAATGAATGAATAAATTGCATGTCATCGCGTCATTAGTTAACTTTTCCCGAAACCGATTTGATTTAGTTCGTTACCAGTTGTAAAACATGTCCAAACGCAAATTTAAATTTGCTTCAGTTAAATAACTGGAAATGAAAGGCAATTGAGCGAGAACATATTTCAAATAAGAACTTTGCCAGAAAAGATAGAAGTTGTAAACCGTATTATGTACTCTTTTGTAATGTTTGCTAAATATCTGGCAGATTTATAATATAACCAACAATGCAATATTTGAATTTTACTTACTACTAGTTAATAGGACATTGTATTCTTACACAATCCTTATTTAGCTTGAATTTGTGGGGACCTTGTGAGATATTTTAAGGTCAAACAAAATCAGAAACTGCACGTGTAATTCTTAATTAAAGCAATAAGCGGCTTTCACATATTTTCACAATTAAAAACATGAAATAAAAACGTTTTATTGAGTTTTCAATTAAAGCAGTATTGTCACGTAATCGAACTGGGCCAATAAAATTACTAATTACGAGTAAAATGAAAACCTGTACTGGCGATGAATATGGATAGTCGTTAGATATAACTAAACATTTATATTAAATCATCGAAAATATCCAAAAGTTGGCGCTTCAGTCACAATTATATTCCAGTAAATGAATTCTAAATATGCATTCGTCTTTTAACATATATTTTTTTAGCACCTGTGGTGTTTACATTATTAAACCTAGTCTAAAATACTAACCATCAATTTTTATCGGTTACATTCTTATGCTAATTATTTAATAACTAGAGTCCATCCAGCGATGAGTTTTCTAACTTACATTAACATTCTCACTGGCGCACCATGCTCTGATTTGGGTTGTTGTTGTTGGGTGTTGCTTGTCCAACACTGTTGCCTCGTGAAGGTGAAGTGTGACTTCATGTTTGCCAGTATACCTTTTGATCTCATTTCTTACCATTGGAATGTTGAGGTCTCGGTGTAAATCGAAGTTACGTGCATACCATGGAGCATTAACTATTATGACGCCTGAAAACAATTTCCTAAGGAAATTCCTGTTAATTAGATAAGTAATGCGTTGGTTAATGTCAGCCTCCCGGAACCTCTATCGAAGAGGGGCGGTTCTCAACTGAAGTCGAATAAATAATGTAATTAACTCCTCGTCAATCACCTGGAAGGGCGCCACCAGCTTGTAATAAAATACGCTAACATTAACTCAGATGTAGATTGGGTAAGCCGGACCCCAAGTTCTCCACTTACCTGATTAGTCGCTACAAATTTACACAGGGTAGCAATAAATAATAAGACCAATTGCAACAACGATATTTTTAATGAGGCAAATAAAACACCAATTAAATTAATTCCCAAGTAACCTTTACAAAGATTACGTCAATATGTTCTTGAATCCTGTATGAGTACACAACAACTCGCTCAAGTCACTTAATATAGCAATTAAAAATTGAAGTAATCGAGCAATGTAAGAATACTGCGTATCGCAAATAAAAATACAACGTTTGTGAAACCAATAAACACCCTAACCGCTGAAAGTATTTTCATCGATCATAAGTGCTCTAAAAATACACAATACCATCAATACAAATCCGAATAAACGTAATACTACGGCTCGGAATGACGTACCCTGTGTATATTAAGTGAAATTTTACGTTATTATGTACGGTATACGTAACACACTAATGTACAGTTGTATTAAGCTAAACAAGTGATTCGCAAACACATTAACAATTTGGAATTAAATTATAAAAAGAAAGTAATGTAAATTAAACAATGAGTGATTTAAATCGACTCCGAAAATCAACGTAAAATTAAACAAAATTCACTTCCCTGCGGATCCAGATAGCACAGCGTTCTCTGGAATCTGGCGTGCCCGTCTGGACACGTGTTGTTGCTCGCCAGCTGAATGTACTAACCCAGAAAATGCTTCTTGCACGCAGATTCAGGAATTCAGAAAGTAACTAAGCTTTGGCAAAATCTCGCCGCCCCAGCTTATTGTCTAAATAAGTAAATAAAGAAATGGGTTAAGCTAGCATGTTCGAAAAGATGGACGAACTTACCAATCGAAATTCCGATTGACGTTAATAAAGACTGGAACGAACATTCAAATCGGTCATCAGACCCACATCGAAAATCCACTAACTACCACAGATTACGATGTCCACAAAGATTCCCTCAAAATATTGAGAAGAAACTCAAGTATCAAGTACTTTTGCGAAGAAATGTATTACGACGTTCCGTCAATGGTCACAGTCACAGGAAGATGGTTGCCGGAAAAATGCAATTTTGTCTACCAATCACTCAAGCGCAGGCTTCGAAAGTCAAGGGAGGACTACGCAACTCGAACAAACCTAAAACAAATGGGTTGCAAACCAACCAGGCGCAAAAATACCGTTACACTATGTTACGCAACACTTGGTTTTGAGATGTTTGAATGGATTTGATGTTAGTATCATACATACCGGTTTCAGGATCTGATTGTAGAGCAGCAATTTGTTGTGTATTGCCAACTTGGAATTTCTACCAAGGATCCAATATAGTTGTTTGTATTTCAGATTAAGCTCAGCGCTTTTTTTCTTCACATGCTCTTTCCATCGGAGTCCAGGGTCATATCTAGATATTTGGTGATATTCTCATAGTGCACAATGGTACCATTGATATCCAAGATCGGAGGGTTTAACTTTCTGTTTGTGAAACTAACATGTATAGATTTGAGCTTGTTTAACTTGATCTTTCATTGTTTGATCCAATCAAGTATTTTGTTGATAGCTACTTTCAGTGTTGTAGTGGACATATCTTGCTCTTTGCCTACTGCGACGAGTGCAGTGTCGTCTGCAAATGTGGCTACTGTGATCCGTTCTACTGCTGGTATATCACTAGTATATAGCAGGTAAAAGATGGGCCCAAGGACACTACCTTGAAGCACGCCTGCTCGTATTTGCTTCAGGTCAGAATATTCGTCTTCCTGTTTTATTCTGAAGAGTCTGTCTGAGATATATGGTGTTACTATCTCTACATACTGCTTCGGGAACATTTTGTTTAATTTGTATATCAAACCTTGGTGCCATACATTGTCGAAGGCCTGGGCAATGTCTAAGAAGACTGCAGAGCAGATTTGTTTTTCTTCAATAGCATATTCTATTACGATGCACTTGATCGATGGTTGAGTGCTTTTGTGTAAAACCGAACTGAAAATCTGCTATTAGTTTGGTATCTTCTATCAGAGGTCTTAGCCTTCTAAGCAACAACTTTTCAAATAATTTTGAGACAATAGACAAGAGGGAAATGGGCTTGCAGAATGTTGCCCCGTTAGGAGGTTTACCTGGTTTTGGTAGCATGATTACTTCTGCACCTTTCCAGCAGGTAGGAACATGTTTCAGTTTGAAAGTAGCGTTGAATAGGTAGGTGAATAAGACTATGCCTTTTCTAGGCAATTGCTTCAGTATTTCGCCGGTGATCAGATCGTAACCTGGTGCTTTTTTCGAATTCAGGTTTGTTTTAATCTCCTCTGCTACTTCTTTTGAGGTGGATAAGATGACGTTTTCTGAATCTTGGTTGTGGGTTTCAGGCAGGATGTTTTCTGCTTGCGTTTGATTGGGTGTAAAGATGTCAACTAAATGTTTAGCAAACAGATTAGCTTTCTGCTTACTAGCCCTGTCTCATGGTCCCATATATCTTCTATTTTAACATATATGTGTTAACTGTTCCAAAAGCAGCCCACCATATCCAAAACGGGAGACAGTGTGGCACCGTAAATACGATTCTAAATTCAAACAAAGTCTAAAATATAGCACGCCAAAGTGACCAAACACAAAATCAATAATTTACGTACAAAATATAAATTTGTGTATTTGTGCAATCCTAGTATATTCTTGTAAAGCAAAATTTTAAAACCCATCAATGCTTTGCAGATTACTGAAAAACGTAATTACAGAAAATCAGAAACATACCTGTTTTGTTTTAGATATTTCCATATTAACTCATATCATTATTTTGCTTTTATTCACGATTATTTTGTTTCCTGTGCGGGTTTGATAGTTTGATACATTTGTGCGTAAAAAATCACCGGGGATTTAAAGCATTCCCTTTTCTAAATACTGAAATTTTCAACACTGATACATGTATTGGAAAAAAATCCGTGTAAGTAGTATCAATTTGTCGAAGAAGTATTATTTATTATTATAATCATATTCCCTTCTACCTATTCGGTGTCTGGTTTACATTTTACAGCACCTTATACATTTTGTTTTATATATTTACATTATATTTCATATCGTATCTATAAATTTTTTCCATTCTTTTCTGTTTTTTGCTCAGTTATTTGCTTCTTCCCATGTTTTTCCTCTATCTTGAAGTATTGTGCCTATATCTTGATTCCATGTTTTTCTTGGTCTTCCTCTTTTCCTCTTTGTCTGTGGTCTCGCTTCGTATACTAATTTTACTTGTCTGTTATTGTTCATTCGTTGGATATGTCCCCACCAACTAAGTTGTCTCTGTTCGATAATGTGCAGTACTGGTTTTACTCCTAGTTTTTCCCTTATTTATGTATTCCTGATCCTGTCCTCTCTGGTCACTCCCGTTACTCGTCTCAGGTATTTCATTTCCGTTGCTTGTATTATGCTTTTTTGTCTGTTTGAGAGTTTCCACGCTTCGCATCCATAGTTTAGTACTAGTCTATATATCGTGTTAAAAACTTTTATTTTGTCTACTAAGCTATTTCTTTTTTATTTATGAATTTTTGATTCATCGCGTAGTATAGTTTTATTGTTTTGTCGATTCTTTCACTTATTTCCACTTCTTGTTTTCGTGTTCTCTCTAAGGTTACCCCCAAGTATTTGAATTCTTCTACTTGTTCTATTTTGACATTGCTTATTTCAATATTCGTTTTTATGTCTTTATCTCCTATTACCAGTATTTTCGTTTTGTTTATGTTTATTTCCATGCCTTCTTCTTCCATTGTATCTTTCCATATGTTTAGGTTTTCTTGTAATTTCGTTTCGCTTCCCGCGGTTATCACCACGTCATCCGCGAATACTCCTGCTGTTATCTCTACTCTTTCCAGGTTTCTATATCCAATGAATAGTTTATTTGCTTTTTGTTCACTTTTCTTGATAATCCCATCCATATGCACATTGAATAAGGTTGGGTTTAATCCTCCTCCCTGTCGTAGTCCCATTTCTGTTTTAAATCCTTCTGATTTCATGTTATTATTTATTATATAATTTGTGTTGTTTTTATATAGATCTTGAATCATTTCTGTTGTTTTATTGTTTATTCCCTTTTCCTTAAGTCCATTCCATACTTTTCCTCTCGGTACTGTATCGAAAACTTTTTGTAGATCTATGAAAGCTAGGAAAATATTTTTATTTTGTGGTTGTTTTTCTCTATTATTTGTTTTATTGTAAAAATATGATCTTGGGTGTTTCTTCCGGGTCTGAATCCGCTTTGTGGCTCTGCTAGTTCTGGTTCTACGATTATCTTTAATCTATTATTGATAATTCTTTCGTATATCTTCACTATTGTGTGCAGTAGTGTTATTCCTCTATAGTTTTTGCATGTTTGTTTGTCTCCCTTCTTGTGTATCGGTTTTATTAATGCTACTCCCCACTCTTCTGGAATTTTTCCGTTTTTCCATGCTTTGTTTATTATTTGTAGAAGGGTTTCTCTGCCCGTCTCTGCCAAATTCTTTATCATTTCTGTGGTGATTTTGTCATTTCCTGGTGTTTTGCCGTTTTTTAGTTTTTTTTTATTACATTTTTCAGCTCTTCCATTTTTATTTCTTCCCTTTCTTCTTCTTCTCTCTGGTTTTCTATTTCGGTTTCGTTTGTATTCTCTTCGTTATTTTGTCTTTGATGTCCTAGTAGTTCCGTGAAGTATTCTCTCCATCTCTCCGTTATATCTTTTTTATTTGTTAGTATTTCTTGATTTTTATTTTTTATGTATATTTCTTTTGTTCGTTGATTGTTTGTTCTAAGTGTTTTTAGTACCTTAT
>JABXWE010022180.1:0-24769 GCA_014611495.1 Limonius californicus | reverse complement strand
TACAGTCAAACTTCTACATAACGAAGTCGCTAAATTCTGAAAAAAAAATCGCAATAGGGAAATTTCGTTATACAGAAATAAGATAAAGGGTCTGTAATTTTTGGTTGCACACAACAGTTGAAAATAGTTTTTTCTTCATAATATGCTTCACACTTATTAAGAGCGCTAAAAATGTTTTCAGGTACATTTTCGTAATATTGTAATCCGCCAGGGATAATTTCAAATGCGTGGATCATTTCATCACCCGATGGTTTTATTGTAGGTTCGTCAGTATCATCATCTTCGTTTTGGATTGTTTGGTCAGTTTCGTTATTTTTTAAGGAGTCCAAAATTTCCTCCTCAGTGGCATAGTCGGTAGTAAGAAAATTTTCGTCAACGTTGAGGTAGTTGTGCAAGTTAATATTGGTGGCAATTTTATCGAAGTGCTGTAACGTGGCCCACGATTCTTGCAAATCCGCAAGGGGCAATTCATCGTCGCCATCCCATTCATCACAATTTTCAACAAATCCCGCTTTTGAAAAACAATTATTTATAGTCATTTTCGTAACTTCGTCCAACTAAGTCCAAACCTTTGCCATCTCAGAAATGCAGTGTCTTAAATTAATCGTTTTGTTGGCCCTGTTGTTTTCAATTCCCTTAATGATTTGCATTATAACTCTTTTACGATAATGAACTTTAAGATTTTATATTATGCCTTGATCCATTGGCTGAAGTTTGGAGGTTAAGTTTGGAGGAAAGAAAAACAGTTCCATACTTTTAAGTTTTTTAGCTTCAGCAGATGGGTGTGCTGGACAATTATCTACAATTAAGGCTATTTTTCGGTGTTCCTTCGTCATTTGTTTGTCTAATTTTACTATCCACTCTTCAAAAATCTGGCCAGTCATCCACGCCTCTTCTTATTAAAATGATAATCTACTTCAAGTGACTTTGTTTTGTTCCTCTAAAACATCGTGGATTTTTACTTTTCCTGATTAACAGAAGTTTCAGCTTTTCAGTTTCTGTCATGTTGGCACTTACTAGCACAGTTATTCTTTCCTTACTCTGTTTTCCACCGAAGCATTTATCATTCTTGAAAGTGAGGGTTCTGTTGGGTGTACACTTGAAAAATAAGCCAGTTTCGTTTGCGTTGAAAATGTCTGTTGGCTCATACTTTTCTAAAATCGTCAATTTTCCATTTTTCCAAAGATCACAGTGTTCTTCGTTAACCATTGCACTTTCGCCAGGAATCACTATTTCCACAATACCATGTTTCTTTTTAAATTTATCCAGCCAACCGGTGCTCGCGTGGAATCCTAATGTCCAAGTGCTTCCGCAAACTTTAAGGCCTGTTGTTTAATTAATGGTCCCGACAAAGCCACAGTCCGGTCACGAAATAAATGGACCCACTTGAAAACTGCTTCATCAACATCTTCGTACACACATGTTCTAGCACATTTTGCTGCAGTTTCTACATCGACTACATTCAAAAGTGATTCACGATTTTTTATAATGGTTGATAAACTGCTGGCAGGAATACGGAATTTTGGAATTTTGCAGCAATATCTTTTTTTTAAACCTTTATCAACTTCTTGCAACACTTTAATTTTTTTTTCTGTACTGGAAGAACTTAT
Source organism: Limonius californicus (assembly GCA_014611495.1). NCBI lineage: Eukaryota > Metazoa > Arthropoda > Insecta > Coleoptera > Elateridae > Limonius > Limonius californicus. The sequence goes on along the minus strand of JABXWE010022180.1, from coordinate 23,159 downwards.
AATAGAAAATATTTGGCTACAAAATTCCCTAAACCATTAAGATTTTCATAGATTTTATTTTTTTACGCTAAAAAATTCGTAAAATAGAAATTTAATTTCGCTATTTGGAAACAATTTTACGTGTGTTTTTGGTTAAAGGTGCAAAATTTCGTTATATAGAGAAATTCGCTATATAGACGTTCGTAATATGGGAGTTTGACTGTACATCCCTTATATGAAGTTCGCCTCGGAAGTAATGAAAATAATTTATTTCTAAGTGATTTATGGATATTATCTATGAGAGTAGTTTTTTATGTCATCTACCAAGTATGAAGGAAACAAGTTGGAGAACAAACAATATTTTATTTTTCAACATAAAAACCATCAACGCTTACACACCTATTCCAACGTTTTTCTAATAATGCTATGCCTTCGAAAAAAAGTTCTTTTGATAGCTCTGCAAAATACGACTCCACTGAGTTTTTCAAGTCCTCATTCGACAAAAAGCGACGCCCTCTCAAGTGTTTTTGGAGTTTTGGAAAGAGATAATAGCCACAGGGGGTGAGGTCGGGACAGTACGGTGGATGTTGTAAATCCTCAAAGCTGCATTCATCAATTGCTTCTTTAACGATTCGTGCTTTATGCATCCTGCAGTTGTCGTGCAGAAGCATGGTTTTCTGGGCAAAATTGTGAGGTCTTTTCTCGTGTACAGCTGCTTTCAAATTGATTATTGTTTCTTTGTAGACATTCTCTGTTATTGTAGACCCTTTTGGCATATACTCAACCCATAAAATCCCTTCAGCACCCCAGAAAACTGTGGCCATCGCTTTTCCCGCTGAGAATTGAGTCTTAGCCTTCTTGGGTGGTGGAGAGCCACTGCATGGGCTCTTGTTCCATTGGTGGGTCCCAGTGGTGTACCCAGGTTTCATCCCCAGTTACAATTTTAAAGAAGTCTTCATCTTGGGATAAATCCGCCAAATTATCCTCGCAAATTTGTCGCCTACACAATTTTTGTTCAGGAGTGAGTAGCCTGGGAATCCACCATACTGACAACTTGCGCATTCCCAAATCTTCATAAAGGAAAACAGATGTTTCTGGTATATCTGCTTCTCTTGCTTCACTTGGTAATCAATCAACACCAAATCTTCAACTTTCTTTATGGCCTCTTATGTTCGTGCTTCAAGAGGTCTTTCGCACTTTGGATCATCCTGAATGGACTCCCTACCCCATTTGAATTGCTTACACCAAAATTTAACTTGAAAATGGGACGTGCAATTTCCCCATACCCAGCCACCATTCTCTCATGGATATTCTTTGGATTATTGCCTTCTTTCGATAGAAATTTTAGTACGCTTCTGTGTTCAAGTTTTAAATCACTCATTTTTGCACCTCTAACTCTATACAGAAATGACAAATCTTAAGCAAGTTGTATCAAACTTGCACTCTAAAATGTCGCAGAGAATTGACACAATAAAATTGTCACGATAGCATTTTGTTTCCAAAGCTAGGTAGATAACATAAAAAACTCCCCTCGTACAATTTAATGCCTTCAAAGTATGCTTCTTGAGAATTCGCCAATTGTCTGCGGCAGTTTTCCCATTCTTAGTAATAATTCTGGAAGTTTTGTTGTGTCAGGCTGTTCAGAATCTGTGTAGCGTTCCGTTGAAAGTTGTCTGTTGTGCTGTACAAGGAGCTATGTCTGGACTGTAGGGCGCTTATGGGAGCATTGAAATATTTTTCTTGCCTAAAAACTCTTGTACCAACCACGAACAACTGTAGACATGGACAAGAACACTACACTGAGCGTTGCAGTTGTTTACTTACTATGTTATCCAACACTCAGAACCCACCACATTGATGCAATGTTGCCACATAGAGAATAAAAAGTTAATTTCCATTACTTCTGAAACAAGCCCACATATAAACGTTTAACAGTTGTATACATGTTTTGGTTATGCTATTTAATACTTTTTTGTTGTATTTAAAAATCAGATAAATACAACTTAAAAATTACAAAATGCTTAAATAACAAGTTGAAGTAGATTTAACTGGGCAATAAAACATTTGAATTATCAGTTATATCAGTGGATTCTACTGGAAGAATACTACAGTTTTGCTAATTCGAATCCACAGTAATTGAAAAAGTTAGCTATTGTGTTTCCATAAATAAACAGCCGTTGTGCACTTAATTTTTCAAAACCTCAAATAATTTTAAATTGCCTATCTGTTGCAATATGTTATAAGTTAGTATTAGAATAAAACAGAGTAATAAATGAATCAACTTGTTAAATCATATTTTGATAAACCAACGTATATTGTAAGCAATTAATTGGTTTGCTTTTGTAATAACTATTGTTCCAATAGTTCTCATAATTCTAGCTGGTACAAGCTATTTGAAGATGTTATAGGTAGGCATTTATTTTAATTTTCTTAAATGGACAGACATTCAAACCACAAACAAAATCAGTCACCACTTGTATTCCTATAATCATTTAAGGGCACCTATTTTCGTAAACAGAATTTCAGATATTCTTAATTGTAATTTATTTCCAGATCACTGTTGTCACAAGCATATTACAACCCAGAAGAAAAAATAATTTTACCACCAATAGTAGATGAATCTCCAGATATCATATCATCCCTTGATCCTCCTCCCCTCACTTGCTTAGGTGAAGTCTTTGTACCGCCCCCAGAATTTCAAGATACCCCCAATGAAGAACCAGTGGCAGATAATATACAAATTAATTTAAATAGCGTAGAAAATATCCATCAAAACAGTGTAATGGATTTAATACACAGCCAAGATGTGACTGAAATAAACCTAATTTCTGCACCACCGACATCATCGTTAACTCCAGATCTGTTGTTACCACAAATTAGTCAAGTCAACTGTAATACCAAGAAATTGTTTGTAACTAGTACACAGTATTCAGAAAACTCTCAAATTCTGCCTTCAAAATCATTAAATTTATCCCCTATAGGCATAACAAAATTCAACAACGAAGTAAATCCAATATTGGCTGCACAAACTGCAAAGTTTTCTCCTCTGAACTTTGTAAAAAGTAAAACACCGCCACCTCAGAGATATCCAATATTAGCCACCAGCACGCCTAAACAAAAAAGCATTTTGAATTATGTCCGCTTAAATGAAAATGCAAATATGAGCTTTACAAAGAGCGAGTATAGTTCACAAACTTCCCAAAAGTCGGTGATGGAACTAACGCCAGTAAACAAAAAGCCTTGTGTTGCCTGTACACGAATGAGTAAAGAGCAATTGTTGGCAATTACTTCCCTCTCCAACAGGAAGTTGATAAGCTACTCAAATACTTTTACTTCTGGGGTTACTCATATGATTGTTGATGTTAATCAGCAAAACCGTATTAAAGACCATACAATGAAGTTCGTGTCTGCTGTTGCAGCGGGAATTTGGGTGCTTAACTTCACTTGGGTGGAGGAATGCTTGAAGCAAAGCCATCTTCTTCCTGAGGTAGATCGAATTTATCAGAATTCTGTAACAGTTTGGTTTTTGTGAAGATGGTCCAAATGTTTGATTACAGGAACCATTTGAAGCATTAGATATGTCGGGAGTAGCTGGTCCCCAACGGTCCCGTTTGACAAGGTTTGCAAACCCTTTGTTGAAAGGCTTCAAAATTCATGCTGCTCCGCCCTTTAAGTCAACCACACAAAAGGAAGTGGAAGTAAGTATTTTTTGTGTTCTTTTTTGGCTTTCCTGTCTATGTTTGATAATTGCCTCATTTGTCACCCTTCTCCATTCGATTATATTCATTCACCATCATGCTCCAGTTTCCCATTCCCAGCATACATAGTGTTATGATTATAGTTGTCAAATGTTTCGTAAATGATATTTTAGAATGTTGTGAAACTTCTTGGAGGTGAAGTTGTTCACAGACTAGATGATTTGATACCGAGCAATGGTAAAATATGTCTTATTATCACAGAAGCTAAGGAATCTGAAGATTTTGATATGTATGAAAGTATGGTGCATCAAAGTAATTAGTGAATACCATCTTTAATATTTTTTTGTTTTAGTGTGGTTGGATACGCTGAAAATTGTCACAGTTGATTTGGAATGGTTAAGTAGGTCAGTGGGACAATACCAGAGAATAAGCTTGAAGCCTTTTATATTGTGCTCTGAAGAGTCAATCTGTGATTTAGGGTATCCGGCTGAATTGTTAACCGATGTGCCATTTTCACATACCCTGTAGAAGAAAAAGCCACAACAGTCCGTTTATTTTAGAAGTTTATGTACAATAATTGTTATTTTTGTAATTTTTATTTTACTTAGAGTTTTAATTAATATTCTTTTGTTCTTTTCAATAAATCTAATTTTTAAAATAATATTTTTAACTGCATTCTTTATCTACAAACAAGTGCAAGGATGCAGATGTGTTTGAATTTTTATGTATGTTACTCTTCTGTTACTTCTTTATAGTTTGTGACTAGTGTGGTAACCCTCTGGTTGGCCTGCGTGAGCTGTACTGAAAGCAGGATCCAGTTAACAGTTGGCTCCAATTCTGCTTTCAGAACGCAATCTCTTACCGTCATCCTTCACACATCTGCATACTGCTGCAGTTTATATATCATCGGAAAGTTGTGCTAACGTTGAACTGGCCCATTTAGTACAGTTTATATGTATGCAATAAAAATTACTTGAGCTTTAAAATGACAAGGGAGAAATATATAGGGTGTCCAAAACTCCTGGGACATAGAGCTACCACGTATTCTAGAGGTCAAAAGAAGTCGATTGGACCCAACTCCGTCATATACCAAAATGTACCGTTTGCCGTGAGAGGAGTTCAAAGTTTACTTAAAAAATCACATTTTTGTATGCTGTTCAGAAACGTGTGAACCAATTTTAATGAAATTTGGTACCTACCTGGGCACCTCAAAGGAAGCCACTACTTTCAGTAACGAAAGAAACCCAAAGAAAATTGGAGAAGGGTTAAAACCACCCCCACCCCCTGATAAATTTGTTCAGAATTTTTTTAAGGATGATGATACGATTCTATGTTTTTTTTAAGGTGAAGACTTATTCATTAGCTTCATTTTTTGACTCTTGTAAAAACTCCGTAATTCGTATAGTTTCGAAGAAAAAAAATGTTTACTCAAACACTGATAACCGATATTATTATTGCAGGTTTAATTGTATTACAAAATTTAGTTGGCGGTAGACACAAAAATTAAACAAAGGTGATAATTTTGATAGGAAACAAATTCATAATCATCTCAGTTGATTGTTGACAGTAAACTTTTCAATAATTGTTCACTGTTTGTTGCTTTTGTATTCTTTTTTGTTATTGTAACCATCGTTGCTGCTTTAATTGTTGTTGTTGTTGTTGCTGTTATTTTTGCCGCTATCAAATATGGATTTCCCTTTCAATGAGCAGACCGACATGTTATTAGTTCTTGGATACTGTCAAGGTAACTGCCGCGAGAGTGTCCGCGTGTATCAAGAGAGATTTCCAAATCACAAAAGTTTTGCTCGTATCGAATGTCGTCTTCGAGAAACAAAAGCAACAAACAGTGAACAATTATTGAAAAGTTTACTGTCAACAATCAACTGAGATGATTATGAATTTGTTTCCTATCAAAATTATCACCTTCGTTTTATTTTTGTGTCTACGGCCAACTAAATTTTGTAATACAATTAAACCTGCAATAATAATATCGGTTATTAGTGTTTGAGTAAACATTTTTTTTCTTCGAAACTATACGAATTACGGAGTTTTTACAAGAGTCAAAAAATGAAGCTAATGAATAAGTCTTCACCTTAAAAAAAACATAGAATCGTATCATCATCCTTAAAAAAATTCTGAACAAATTTATCAGGGGGTGGGGGTGGTTTTAACCCTTCTCCAATTTTCTTTGGGTTTCTTTCGTTACTGAAAGTAGTGGCTTCCTTTGAAGTGCCCAGGTAGGTACCAAATTTCATTAAAATTGGTTCACACGTTTCTGAACAGCATACAAAAATGTGATTTTTTAAGTAAACTTTGAACTCCTCTCACGGGCAAACGGTACATTTTGGTATATGACGAAGTTGGGTCCAATCGACTTCTTTTGACCTCTAGAATACGTGGTAGCTCTATGTCCCAGGAGTTTTGGGACACCCTGTATATAAGAAGAGTAAAAATAAATAATTTTTGAGTTTAAAATAATAAAAATTCTTGAGGCTTGTTTGTTACAGTACTGCCACGGGTCATCATGTCGTATAGTATTCTTTGTTCATATTTTGTACAATAATCTGTATATTCATCATCTAAAATTTACAGAATCGGCGTCGCATCGATGCGCAAACAAGGAATTTTAGTGTTCATCAATGTCCACAGAGGGTAGAGAGGTAAATGTTTTACCACGTGTTTACTCCGCCGCGATGCTAACCCTGCCCACACTTAAGGCTATCACATAATTTTTTATTAGTATATTTTATTTTTAAAAACCTAGTACATTGTTTTCATTGAAGCAGCAGCAGAAGAAAGAGAATTGCGATAGAATGTGGTGACGTAAATTCAGATGGAATTCCATGTATTGCTGTGATTGTTGAAGGTGCGCGGAGCAAACGAAGCTACCGCTCCAATTACCATGCTTCCTCTGGGGTGGTAGCTATAATCGGAGCTAAAACTAAAAAAATCTTATTCATGGAAGTGCGCAATAAGTACTGCACAATATGTGACAATGAGAAAAACAAAACTGATCCGAACCCTCACATCTGTTATAAAAACCATAATGGGACTTCTACGTCAATGGAAGCTGACGTTATAGTAGAAGGATTCAAAAAGTCGATCTCCATGCACAATTTAATTTATGGAAAACTAATTGCTGATGGTGACAGCAATGTGTACAAAAAAAGTTTTGTTAACTGCACCATATGGACCTCAATTCCACGAAGAAAAAATCGAATGCAAAAATCATGTATTGAGAAATTACATGACTAAACTGACCGATTTAAAAAATAATACCGCATATGACATTGAACAAAGAAAGATTTTGGGGTTAAAACTCGAGAAACTGAGAATAGCTGTTAGTTCAGCCATATAGTTTTTTGGACTAAAGTTGATGGTATGGCATTCCCAGAAAGAATAATGCAATTAAAAAGGGATATAGAAAACGGACCATTACATGTGTTTGGAGATCATACGGAATGCATTCGTAACCAAAGCTTTTTTTGCACCAAAGAGAAAAGAATTTTGAAACGAGCGGCAGGAGAAACTTTTCATTGAAAGGTGGGTACACAGCAAGGTGTGAAGGTGCTGCTTTATCTTTTAACGGCAATAATGGTTCCTACCATGATGAATTGCAAAAGAAAATGTTGAGAAATTTAAGAAAAAAGCAACATTTGCGAAAATACAAATGCTCGCAAAAATCTGTTGATCCTGATGCTGACTATGGTATATGTGTGGAGGAAGTGTCTGATATGACTGAAACTCAATTTAATGCTAAAAAAGATATATTTTTAATAAAATTATCTTCCGATATAGAGGAAATTGAAAAAAATACCGAAAATTAAGCTTCGTCGGACTTGTGGTTTCGAGAAAGAAAATTGAGACTGACAGCAAACTTTGGAAAAATATGCAACATGCAAAAAAAAACATCTTCTAAGAAGCTTGTGGAGTCTTTATTGTACAGGCCATTTAAAGGTAATGTTTGCACAAAATATGAGCAGGACAATGAAAATATAGCAGCGAAAAGATTCGAAGATGAAACCAACCTCAAGACAAAAAAGAGCGGTTTAAAGATTTGGCACAAAAAACCTTTCTTAGCAGCTAGTCCTGATAGGCTGTTAGAGGATAATTCGGCTGTTGTCGAAATAAAATGTCCCTACTCTGCTAGACATTCGTCACCAGAAGAGGCAGTAAAAGAAAAAAAATTATTTGGTGCTCACTAATAGATGGTACAATACAATTAAAAGAAAAACACGCATACATGTACAGGGTCAAATGCTAATTGCAAATGTAAGGAAAGCTTATTTTGTTATTCATACCGAGACAGGTATACATGTACAAATAATTCAAAAAAATAATGCCTTTTGTCTGAAGATGGTCGAGAAACTACAAAAGTTTTACTTTGGTGCTGTTCTCCCAGAATTATTAGATTCGAGAAGATCAAGGGATTTACCTCTTCGAGATCTTTATTTAGAAGAATAAATGTTTTATTTATATTTGCATTGTTGTTTGTTGTATTATTTACATCAATCTCTAGGTTATAGCTTTATATTTTTTGTTTCTAAGACCATTTGTACTAATATATTCAGTTATTAATTTTGAATATACAATTGTTTTTTTTTGTAAAATGAAAAATAAACATTTTTTTCTCTCTACTAAACTAAATTCGAAAACATAAATTTGTTAACATTTCAAAGCCAACTAAAACAGACTTTTAAAAAGTACTGCACGAACGAAAATAGTGATACCAAAAAATTTGAAAAAAAGAATAACCTAAATAGTTTTAATAACAGAAATAGGTAGGTACATATGTATTTCAAATCAAGCAAAACTTTCTATTTTTTCGTCATTTTTTCATAAAATCAAATATAAGTTTTTGTTCCTCTTGTAAACTGTATTCGGAGACATACGGTATACTTACACATTTTTTTTAAATACATAACAAATGCATAGGTATTGCCATGAATCTAGTAAGACTATAATTTTCTTTTATTTGTTAGTTTACAACTTTTTGAATTCAAAGGAACATTTGGTTTGTCAATACATAAAATGTTCCATTATGGCCGGGTAATAAAACGATTATCTACCTATCACCTTAATAAAGTTGGGTTGACATCGACTGTATGCCACTGAAAGTTTCTACCTGAACAATCCACAGCTGTGTACTGGGCACCCTTTTACGATATGCGCTCTCGCGGTCAAGTTGGAGAACTTAATGTGCAAAATATACAAAAATAACATGTAATTATTTAAACAATCCACCTTTTTTTAACTGGATATTATTGATTTACTATATCAAGTACATCATGTCACACAAGTCTGCTTATTTTCTTTCCTAAAAGTATCGTAGGCATGAAGATACATCGTCCTCTACGTTCTTCCTTTTATGTAACTAAATCATTTTTTCTTCGTCTTGTTTTAGAGTTAGCGGGCTATGGAATAGTATTATTAATGTTAATCCAAAAAATCAAAGGGCTATCTTTAGATCTAGACACCAAACAATGCAAAAACAACAAAAATAAAACGATTGCGGTCTACTTTTTACGTGATGCATTTTTTTTAATAATGAAACATATTCAGCGGGGTAGATATTAAAAATACGCGTAATTTGATGTATGATACATTTAATAAAAAAAAATTAATTGCACCCAAAAAATGAAAAAATAACCAATTTTGACCGGGAGGATCAACCTTAATATATACCAAATACTTTAATATATTAATATAATACAGGAAACTCATATACGTTTAGTATGATCAAATGTGGGACATTGATAGTGGCGTCATCTAAGTAGTTCGGTGGGCAAGTTACAGTAAATTTGGATAATAAATTTACAGATTACTGTTTTAAATTCATGTCAATAAATAAATAACCTAACCCTACAAAATGTTATAAACTTAACCACTTATTTAAACTTACAAAGTAAAGTAAAATATCATAATTATCAAATATTATTAATTAAATAAGGCTTTTGCTATAAGAAAGTAAATAGCATTTGTTTTAAATGTGCGACAAATGTTTTCGACAGCTGCCAAATACAAATCTTAGTGGCCCACCAAGCCGCACGGAGCGCTGCAGTCAGTGTCACGAGATTTTCGGCGAAGTTTCCTGTATTAATATATTAAAGTATTTGTATATACCAAAAAACGTACCAAAAACAAAAAAAATTATACAATACATGACGCCAACAAATTAATATGATTCGTGGTTATGTAAACAACAGCAAAAATTATTATAAACCTTGCTAGAATTCTACATTATCACGTGATTATTTTAACAGTTTTCTCATAGATGTCAACGTAATTTGCACCTATTTGAACATGCTCACAGACAGAAAAATTCAAAAGATTAAGGTTCGTGTCATAATGTTTTGCAGACTTTTGTAAATAAATTTTGTGCAAAGTTCTGTATATGGTCATGTATTTTGATGTATGTATGTTGATTGGGCGAGATCTAGGATGCGTTTTCTAAGCATCTCTATGCAGTGAGGCTCTTAGCTCCTAACTATGAATTTTCCCTATTTGAGGTAAATTCAATCACAGCAATTATTTTTAACGTGCCGCACATCGCGGTGGCATGGGACCTACATTACTTCTTATGTGATAGAAAGCCCACTTTCAGATTTTTCCCTGTCGGAAAAATTTCACTAACATCAGCCACGATTTAACCCACGCCCCTTGGTTCTACAGGCAAGTGCGCTAACCATTAGACCACCGAGACTGGCTTGTTTCTAGCTATGCTAGCCTAATTGACTAAGAGGATTGTTGAAGACTAAGAATAATCATAGTTTAAGCACACAATCATCCCACAACAATTAGTTAGGCCGGGCTTGTCAAACTCTAGTAGTCTGCAGATCTCATTCTAGTTCTTACCCTTACCATGAATTGTAAAACTCCGTCCTATTTAAAGCATAATTTTACGTTTATAAAACGAGTTTTTTATTGAATGCATATCAATTTATTTTAGTATAATGACATTAACCAAATTTTGTATCCTTTGGCTCTTGATAGAATGTGGTGAACTACCATCGCTGGGTCATAATAAAGCAAAAAATTACAAAGGGGTTGCAAGTTTTAATGTAAACTATAATTTGCCAATAATTTACGATAAAAAATTCATGCCAATAATACAGATAATTGTAGACACGGGTTTTTTTTATATTGAGAAATTTTGGAGGACGATTTTTTTAGGTAATTTCAAGATGTGGGTCTTTCCTTCAGAGTTTATGTGCTTTATATTTGTACTAATGTATTAGTAACTATGTGCTCAATTTTTTCACGTAGGTATCGTTTATGTATTGGGATTACTATTGAAAGCAGTTTCCATTTAATGCCCTGTACGACTTTAAATATGTATGTTTGATAAATTTAAATAGAATTTATCCAATTTTCCTTTAAATCATCTTAGTTTGGAAATTTTTAATACCTCATTTTTTACCTATGAAAAATGCCGGGATAAATCATAGAAAGTATCTGGAAAACGTTAATTAATTTGGAATTTTAAAAAAGGATTGCAATACGTACTGTCAAATTCTCATAGTTCATCAAGTAACTTAAACAAACGGATTGAGTAGCTTCCCACTAGACTATCAATGCACTTGTGTGTGTTCTGTGACTTGTACAATGCAAAAGAAGTTGTGTATGTTATACATGCACTTGAATTTCAATAGTATTTGAAATGAATCGTCCATCACACAGCCTTTTGAACTACCTGCTAAATTAAATTGACAACGACCTACAATTTTAATAAACGTAGATGTAATATCTGTAAGTATCGTTTCATATTCTGCTCTTGAGTATAATGCATTTATGTTTACATACATTACAAAATTATGTCTTTTATGGTTTACCACTTTTATTGATATCATTTAACTATCAGAAAGTGTTTTGCACATGTATCTTATTGTAGGTGTGTCTTTTACATTTAACATATGAGGAGGAAATAGTTTTTTAAGTTCAGAGTATTTTAGTTCCACTAGAGTTCTAAATCCTGCTTTGTCTGCGGCTTTCTGTGATGCTATTGCTGTGAACATTGTGAACGTTATATTTAACCCAACAGCTTTTCCAAGTTCATCCCTACAAGAAAACAATTTTAATTGCATTTGGTCAGTTTTAAAGGTGTCTAATTATAACGCAAGTAATGACCAGTTATTGTGGGTGTTCCTAAAGGGCAATTTTGAAGGTAAATTCTCCAATACAATGAAAATAAATAAATGTTAACATAACAAAATTTAAGGCGAAATTATTATGGTATTATTACATAAATAAAATATTCACTCCAACCTCTAGGGATAACTATGTTACATACCTTGCTTTCAGTAACTCTGTTGCAATCCCCATGCCTCTGTAATCTGGATGAACACACAAACCAAATTCGTCGATATATTGTTCCATTTTTAGAAGTTTGTATCTATCTATTTGGTCCTCTACATGTTTGACAATATCACAAACTGTTCTAAGCGTTTCACCCTTCAACTAATTCCAGTATTGCAGCAAGAAATTTTAAGCGTTATTTAATTATTACCTCTGCAGGATCCTCATCGTGCGATTTGTGGTGATAATACAAAAGATTCATTCCAGCTATTTGATGATCAGCCTTGGAGTTGTTTGGATTCTTAACCAAACATATTAAACTTAGTTTCTCTGGTAGGTACTGCTTCCACAATTCTTGTTGTTCTTGTACTGAAATGTGGTCATTAACAAACCCTGTAATGTGACGTTTGCTTTACCACCTTTAGCTTTTGAGATATAAAAATATAACCCGTACCTAAACTTGTGTACATTGGTTCATCATGAAGAAAATACTGTGTCATGAATTGTATACAGAGAGGAAATAAATCTTCGGTGATGTCTTGAATTTCAAAGTGGATAGTTTCACCGTTTTTATTTGTTCGGGTGAATTTTCTCCAGATGGAAGGGTAAGGCACTAATTCTGATCGCAGCCACTTTGCGTTTGCCATAGCTTTAGAGACCACTCACCTAAGCAGCACAAGTTTCTATAAAAATTTAATTCTACTGAGGAGATTACAAATGTAATTGTTCTTATATATCGCTAGGAGTTTGAGCTAAAATATAAGGTTAGGTAAAGTTGTGCAAGCTGTATAAATTGATTTTATGATTGTTTAGTAATTTATCTTATCATTCAGCTTCTATTTGATTTATAAATCTGTGATTTATTTGTTACTAACTGATAGTACATAACAATGTAATTATTTTGAAATATTACTTACAAAGTTCAAAGTGTAATGAACACAATTTCAATATTACAACAAATTTTGTAAATAGCAGACACATATTTTATATAAAGTATTTATTCATTAACTACAGTATTGTTTATAAAAGTTTATATTCAACTGTTGTAGTAGGTGTATCAGGCCCAATGCGACTAGCGAAGCTTTTACCTTCAAACATGAATTTTTCATAGCTTATTTCAGCCGCTTTCTCAAATCCCATTTGTTTGCCTAAATTTTGTGTTATAATAGAAGTAAAAATAGCTGAAACTACAGAAGGTATGGGCTCAAGAGGTAGAGGCTTATCATCAAGGGACGTTTTTACGTTTTCGCCCGCTTTTAAAGCTGTCCCGAGTTTAATAGTAAGCTCCATCAATGTCTTTGCAATTCCTCTATTGCGAAATTCAGGCAGGACTGCAAGAAACATCACCTCCAACAAGCAGGTGGCATTGCACACTTCAAATAAATCTACCACAGAATCTGCATCGTTCATAAATTGTACCAAAGCCCTTGCAGATGGATATTTACAGTTGGCCGCGTACTGCGTGAAGTAGTTTTGTTCATCCCTTCCAGTTTTCACCTAAAAATATTACTTTGCTTACATGGACCAAACAAGAAAGTGCTCCTATAGTTACCTGCATTTTATTGAAAGCAACCCCTACTACTTTCCCTGATGTTTTTTCTACAGCAATTAGCGAAGCTCCGTCTCTAGCAGCCCTTATACTTAGTTCTTCTAATTCGCCTGCAGCTTCCGGTTGTTTGGTTAGTTCCACCCCTATACATACTTTTTCATGCAGAAAGAACGAGCCATGCATTACCTCCAGGCCATCTTCCAATTTATCAGGTGTCAGGGATAAGTACTCGATTAAACCTGAAACATTTTAAGTCGGGTTTTTTTATTTATAAAAATTTAAGTTAGAAGACTCAACCTTAAAAGTGTTACAGTTGTGTAATTTAAAAAAAAATACAAAAAACATTACAAGGTCACTGACCTTAGTTTTTAGTAAGTGTAATCAAAATTAAATGTTTCTCACCATCTTTACTGTTGGCCCATACGCGGGGAGACATTTTTTCTATGTGTAGCTTATAAACTGACTTTAGAATACATTAATTTCTAGAGATATACGTTGACAGTGATTTAGAAATATATAGTTGTATGTGCTATGGCATAATATGTGCATAAGTATCATAAGTAATCATGAGCGAAGAAACTGTGACCTTGACTAAATAAAGTAAGATAAGATCCATTGTATTATTGTCATTTTCATTGTTGTACATATGCCTTCAAAATACTGATAAGAAATTTTTCTAACTGGCAAATCAGTTATTTATATTTGCTACATATTATAATAATCAGTTTGTATTTATTATAATTATAATAATAGAAATATTTCTATTTTTTTTTGCTTTTATTGCTACTGCAGGATATGAATGACCACTACGAAATACCGTGAGTTCAAAAAGTAATTACATAAGGGTTGGCCATGGAATAATAAAATAATGTCTAATGCAAGCTTTATATACCAATTGACGTTTAGGCACAGCATATAAACTTTTAATGACAACAGTGATGACAGTTAATGAAATTTAAAGCTTGCTGTTGGCATTACTTTTATTTTCCATGGCCAACCCTTATGTAATTACTTTTTGAACTCACGGTATTTTCAGACAAACCTTACTTTAGATAATTTCATAAATGAATAATTCTAAATATATTGTAGCATAATTTTTTGGTTGTGGCTACAGTCCCGCAAGTGGGATCTTTCTAAAAAAACTAAGTTCCCGCAGGGGAGTGATTTTTATGGTCACGCCCACAAGCTGCGGGATATTTCCGAAGAATAATTAGTCCCGCAAATTCCACACTTAACCAGATTTTACCTAACATACCTACCCACTTTGTGAATAAAATGTGAAAATCTTGTTTTCATTGCATTATTTCCTCATTTATGCTCTGTAATTTTTGTTTTGTAATATTAAAGAACACAATATTAACACAACAAGATGACAAGGTTACATATCGTTCTATATTTTTCAATTTTTAAATTAGGGATTTTAAAGAAAAACTACGAAATTGGTAAAATATTTCCATTTTGTTGATATTGTTTTGGGTGTAGGTATAATAATTATATAATAGATGAGATATTTTAAATACTTGTATAAAAATTTGTAATTTCTAAAAAATATAGGTGTATGTATTTAACATCAAATATCATCTAAATATCATCAAAGTTATAGAAACCTTCATTTTTTCAAAACTCTTTTTTATGTATTGGTCTCTTTCTTGGTAAACCTATTGCCGTTAAATTGTTTCCTTTTGGCCTTCCGCCGTTTTTAATGGTATTCTAAAAATTATATTATAAACAATAAGAAACATTAAATTACTAGGATTTAATATATGTACCTACGTACCGGCATGGAAATATCTTTCAATTCTTCCCGATCAGTATTAGCTGTGTCACGAATTGTTATTTCTTCACCAATTTCTTCAATTAATACTTCTTCATACATGGAGGTTATTTCAAATATTGTTTTTTCATTATTTACTGTTTTTTCAATTAATACTTTTTCACTAATGACGGTATCTTCAAATGTCATTATTTCATTATTGACTGTTTGTTCAATTACTACTTCTCGGTAATCTGGTTTTTGTGGTGGTTATGAAAGATATAAATCGTTACTAAAATAATCATGTTCCAATATAGTGTGATCTCGGATTTGACATTTATCAAAATTGTAATTAAAATATTCTTCTTTTTCATTAACATCACTAGTAATGGCTGGAATATCGAAATCATTATTATTAGTTTCATTGATTTTCTCTTGTGGTTGAGGGACTTCAAGGAACTTTACTTCTTCATGATTTTGCCATTTATTTTGTAACTCTGTCAATATATTTAATCTTTCATAAAATTCTTTCGTAGATACCTCACTACAAAGTGTTGCCAGACTAAGGCAAATAGCTTTGGACTTCGAAAATTTTTGATGAGTAGATAAAGGTTTCCTTATATCTACGTTAGATATTTTGTTGTGGGTGATAGCTAATTGTGTTTCTGGTATCTCTGAAATGATATCAGTGACTTCAATGTAACTTTTAGTGCGTCTTCTTGCAACCAAACCTTCATGAAATAATTCCAAGCCAAGGTATTTTCTATATGCAAGTAAATGTTTGCAAGGGAGCTTCATTGAAGTGAAAAAACAACATTTATAAGATAGTTCTGAAACCTCAACTCTTTTCACAACTTCTTTATTTTGTTTTTTTGTATAGCATATAATATTTTAATTTTTTTGCACAAAATTGTATTGAGAAATAGAAGAAGGTGCGTCTTTTAAGTTTTGTTCAATTTTTTTAAATGCAAACTGTGTTAAATATTTGTAAAAGGCTACTTCTGTCTTGCTTGTGCCAATCATGTAAAGTACTTTAAAATTCATCTTAGACAATTGATTCTGATGCTCTGACCTTTTAATATTGATTAAGATAAACATTTTTTGAATGAATTCATCAAAAGTACTGTAAGTTGAGATAACTTATTTCAATTTTGCGTTTAAATTTTCAAGTCTGTTATTGGTGGAGTTAAAAAAAGTTTTGTTTTTGAATTCAGCCCCTTTACCCATTCATTTCTGAGTTCATGCTAATTATCCATGTAATATTTTAGAACTGGCTCTAGAATTATTGTTTTCATTTCTTCAAATATGGCATTATAATTTTCCACAGATTTTGCATAAGCCAATTTATTTATGTATTCTAATGATGCTTTTACACATGAAATAAACAAATTAGGACACTGTACTGAAATAACATGTCGTTCAGTTTTATATTTGTCCGTCATCACGACAGATATATCTTTCCATTTGAGGTTTCTACCTTTAAATCTAATAGAAGGCCAAAAGGAAACAACTTAACGGCAATAGGTTTTATGAAGAAAGAGACCAATACAAAAAAAAAGAGTTTTGAAAAATGAAGGTTTAAATAACTTTCGGGATAATATTTGATGTTAAATACATACACCTATATTTTTTAGAATTTACAAATTTTTATATAAGTAAACAAAATATCACATCTATTGTATAATTATTGTCATTCTACTTATACCCAAAACAATTACATCAACAAAATGGAAATATTTTACCAATTTCGTAATTATTTTTTAAATCCCTAATTAAAAATTGAAAAATACAGAACGATATCTAACTTTGTCATCTTGTTGTGTCGATATTATGCTCCTTAATATTACAAAACAAAAAATTACAAACCAAAATGAGAAAATAATGCAATGAAATTTTCACATTTTATTCATAAAGTGGGTAGGTATGTTAGGTAAAATCTGGTTAAGTGTGGAATTTGCGGAAATTTTATTCTTCGGAAATATCCCGCAACTTGTGGGCGTGACAATAAAAATCACTCCTCTGCGTTTTTTTCGGTAGATCCCACTTGCGGGACTGTAGCCACAACCTTATTTATTACCACATTGAGAACTGCATTCGGGCAATTATTAAACTTATTTAATGCTAATGTCAAAAAATGACAGTTGTAATTAGATATTTAATTCGTGATTCAATGTACTAGTTTGGGGTTTTTTCTTTTAATAGATACACAGTAAAAAATATAGCATTGCCTAAAATGAGGTATAATTTTATTATTATATTATATTAATTTACAACCAACGTAAAATCAAGTTACGTCATGTCACAAATGCTAACCGATTAATTGCTAATACTTCATTTATATAAAAAATACTCTTAATACATTTTTATTTTTAAATAACAATAAACAACGCAAAAATTGTATACGACGCTCGATCGTTAAATGCTTACAACAGATTTTGCAGATTAGAAAATCGAAGCTCAAAGGGTCTCGTATTTCCAACTGTTTCTCGATCTGTTAAAAGCGTCTTACCGATCTTGGAGCGTAATATATTATAGCGTGTTGCCAAATCTTGGGTGCCGGAAAATACAACGCATGGCAAGGTGCCACATTTACAACATTTAAATAATTTTATATACGTGTATATAACAAAGCGACCTCTATGATAAAATCAGCGAATTAAATTGCATATCCCAGAATAATGAGTGTCAATATGGCTCCCGACCTATTTTTTGTTAAACGAGGTTAATGACCTTTACGAAGCGTAGGACGAATTTATACACACCAAACACTGTGGCACCCAATGTCGGGTGCCTCTTGGTATTTTTGGGTGCCGCAATAGCAATGAGTATGCGGTTTGGGTGTCTCAATGACAATTTTTATGTATATATTGCTGTGATATTTGCCCTATATTAATATTAATATTATAAATAATACTTAAACTATGTTAATCTAATGAGATAACCATGATATAATGTAATTTTTTGACTTCATAATACTTTATGTATGTATAGAAGGATATTATTTTGACCATTGGAGGATGGTTTTCACCTCTTTATATCATTCCTGAACCAGTACACCAACCATACAATTCCAAACCATCAAGAATTAATACAGTTTTAGGCAGTATTGTTTCATATATAGATGCCGTTGCACTTAGGCATCTATTATCCGTAATATATATTCCAAAATTAGCAATAAATATGAAGTTGTATATTTTTAAGAAAAACCAACATTTCTGAGCCATACCAAAACTCAAGTAATTTGAAGCCGTATATACTCGTACTACCAATAGCTGCATATAAACCTGAGCCATTACAATGTTGCCATATCGAGTTTCTGCCATTAAGCGATATGTATCATGTTGCATTGGGTAGTGTTTAGTAATTTGATATGATTATTTGGACGAAAAAGTTACACCGTAGCATTTCTATTAAACGGGTCTACCTCTGTTTATAAAACATTAATATTATACTAGTACTTTTTTGTACGCGCAATCACTTCCAAGAAGATATTATTTTCACGATTTAGTAAAAATTTTATGCCATGAAAGCTGAAAGAAGTCCTAAATGAAAATGAGGGGCCTACAAACTATTAGTGTTCCCATTGAATTAAAATGATTAAAATATAGTAACTGTTTTTTTTCTTGCGATTCGGTTAAATAAGGTATTATAAATAAGAAATATTCTTCTTTCCTCATAATAAAATTATTATTAAAAAAATCACCACTAAAGTTATTACATTTTAGAAAAAAAGCCAGCCATTGAATTTGCATTTACACGGACTTGACATATAAACGCTTACAATGCTAAATTTTCATCAAATCTAAGCCTGCTTTTAAGAAAGTGTTTGTATTCAACTGTGCATAACTTTTATCCTATTTTTCATTTTCAGGTTGTATATTGAAGGTAACATTATCTTTCTATTAGGTTAATAATTGATCGTTAAATTAGTCGCAGTTAAGTGTTTTGATAATTTTTATTTCAGAAATTACAAAACGATTACATGAAATAAAACACGATAAATATACAGGGTGTTAAAAAGAGAGATTTAAATTTTAGGGGCGTACAGTACGCACCAAAATGAGTAAGCATTTTTAACGCGTCAGTATGGAGATACAATATCTTGAAATATTAGTAAGGGATATTTTTTCCTTCCTCGTTAATAAAAAATTAGCGAAAATTGGCATGCCTTACAAACTTCAAGGAGTAGTACCTCCCTAACGAAGCGTATGCAGTAAGCTCTTAAGTTTCCGCGATATATGTTATAAATTACAGCTATCTTCTTCTTCTAAGAGTGCTTTATCTCTTAGGAGACGTAGCGATCTTCTCTCCTATGCCTGTGTTGCCCGTTTTTAGAGTGTCACAGACATAGAGGACCTACAGTTTAACGTGGGCTCCGAACCACGGGAAGTGTAAACACTTCTACTCCAGAGAAGATTTACTAGGCAGAATACCTCGCTGGTTTGCCATTCCCTTGCGAGGGAGAACGGCCGTTAAAAATTCGATGTTCCGGTGCCGGGAATTGAACCCAGGACCTTCACCATAGAAGTCTGACGCGCTAACCTCTAGCCCACGGCCGCCTCTTTCAGCTTTCATTGACGTCCAATCTCTGCCTTTAAATAATTCTGGATGTAAATCTTGCAATTCTTGGCATTTACTCTTTTTCGGTGGCTGTTTGTTCTTAATGTGTTTAGCAAAATATTTTAGTAATACCTCTTTTTGTCTTGCCGACCAAGGTTGTCGCTGACGGGGAATCTTCTTCTTTCTATTTACCTTCCTTCGTTTTTGGGAAATTTCTTTTTCAGTGTCTTCGTTTTCATCTATGACCTCTTCTGTTACTTCTCCGTTCATTATAAATTCCGTTTCAGAAGTTTCAGTTGGTGACGAAGTGGATGGACCTGCTAATGAAGCAGATGGAATTATAGATATTTCCTCAAAAATGTTTCCCGTATTCTCATATACAGGGCTGAGATCGATGTTAATATCATCAATCTGTTTTCCTACAAATTCAATGCTTTGCCATCTGCCAGTAGTAGAAGCAGTTTTGAAATTTTAGCGGTTTGGTTTACGCTATCAGCCATTCGATACACACTGCAATGGGTGCGCAGTGTATGACCCATAAATTTGGACAACTGTTCTAAGTCTCCTTCTGAAAATTGCAATAACTGACAAACTGTTGCCAAATGTTTTCTAAGGTGTGTTGCTGCAATACTAAACGGTTGTGTAGCTCCACATTTGTTGGCGCACTTGTGTAATATTTTCGTTCCATCGATGCAATTTCTTCCAGAAGTGTGAAACACGTAATTATTATTGCTAATAAAATGACCACGTACGTCAATTAAATAATCAAAATGTTGTTTCATGACAGGAGACAGAAGACAGTAGATCCATTAATTCTCGTATTTCGGTATCATGTGCTTTTTTTTTGCAAAAATGAGTAGTTTTGCTAAGCGTCGTACATTTTGTCTAACCAAGTCGATATTACCTTTACTTTTACGCCCCTTTATATAGGAATAAGCATATTGACATATCAAGCGAACTTTTTTAGCAGTTAATGCTACCTCATCTGCCCGCATACGTGGAAATAATTCACTTTTTAGTAATTGGTCATGTTTATAAAGTGTGCTAAAAAGTAACGTTGTTTGTCCATCACTTTGAGCAGTTTGTCTTTTAGGGACCTTCCCTTTATCTGGATTTTGGTTACAGCGTTTGGTATGCCGGTATAAACTGTTTCTCTTATAGTAACCAACTGCAGCAATGGAAGCCATGTTAGGGATAAAGCCCCTACACTTACAGGTGCAAAAGGAGGCGATGCTACATGCGCTAACGCTCGCAAGGATCAACCATTTTAAATCAGGGGACCTAACAGGCCACTTAGAAATTCTAAACCTCGCCCATTTATTTTGATCAACCCTTCAAAGTCAACATTCCGGACCGAGAAACATGGTCAACAGGAGCGCCTCCGTTTAAAAGAGGATCGCTCCAATGGTACACGGATGGGTCAAAGATGGGGGAAGGAGGCACTGGCGCGGGCGTATACGATACGGCCCTGGCTGCCGCATTTATGAAGCCCTTGGAACCAGAACTACCATCTTCCAAGCTGAGGTTTATGCCATAAACCTCTGCACTAGAATAAACCTCAGGAAAGGTTATAAAGGTGCAACAATCGATATTCTAACAGACAGCCAAGCAGTAATAAAGGCTCTGAAAGCCTATAGCTGTGAATCGAAGCTTGTCTGGGAATGCCTAGGCAACCTCAAGGAACTGGCCAGCAAAAACCACGTAACTCTATGGTGGGTTCCAGGACACGAGGATATACCAGGCAAAGAAAAAGCCGATGAACTCCCAAAAAGAGGTGCTACAACGGCATACACTGGACCTGAACCTTGTTGTGGAATACAGAAAAGCCGCATTAAGCACGAGGTCAGCCTATGGGAGGAACAAATGAAATCCTCGTACTGGGAAAACACACCAGGACAACGTCAGGCAAAACAGTTTATAACCATTTTGCAAAACAAAGCAAGGAACGCTTTGTCTCTCAGCAAAAAGGAGCTGCAGACCATCACTGGTCTTTTCACAGGCCACACTCCACTAAAATACCATCTATTTAAGATTGGTAAGGCTGAGGACCAAATAGGACAAAAGACCGGGTATACGACATTTTGCTTTTTTCTTGGTAGTGTATGAAAAATTTTCGACTTAAAGCAGGGGAATTTTTCCATGCATTGTGGTTAGTTGCGTTTATCAATAAGTAACGTTATTGAGTGATAACAGTGGATATAATTTTTGGGACAACAAACAAAATTTGTTTGGGACTCCTGGCTAGCAGAATTTTTTAAGATGTATGTAATGTATAACGAAATAGTTTACGACTAGAATGTTTACGAATGTATTTTTCACAATTAAAAAAGAAATTAAATGAAAGAAAATACATACTCATCTATAAATTAAATAAAGCATTATTTTCCTAACAAAAATTAAGAAACAAAAACAGTAGCAAATTTGGCAAAAGGATCTGCTATATTTATTTTTCTCGCTTCACTACTTTCTGTGGCTACGAGGACCAAATGAATTAATCATGATTGTCCGATGGCATTTCTTTTATAAGTTAATATAGTAAAAGTATCTTCACCGGAAGCTACGGTGACCACCAACGCTCTGCCACAGCAGCTGTGTACTTAAAAAGTAGCAACACAATAACACTCTAATCTTAACATTTTTTCGCAAAATTTATTAAAAACGCTAAGAGCTGAAAAATAGTCAATTCAAAATTTTTTTAATTACATTATTTTCAAATTTTTTCAATAAAAATTGAAAAATGTTTACAACCGCAGTTTAGGCAAATGTAATTTTTGCAAACACACAATGCAGTCCTTATAAGGAATACAGACTAAAATGCACAATAATGTGTCACATAATAATCAGTGTTAATTTAGAACGTATTCCATTTCAAATAGTACATTTTTATAATTTATTTAAAATTATCTTCCACTAAAAAAATGCAGTACATACTACTAAAAGTTTTGTTAGCTAAATTTAATATAATGCTACTTCTGGTAGACATTATAAAAAATATACGAGTACATCCACTATCAACTGTTGCACACAAATTGAAGCCACCCATACATCCGAGAATCACATAATTTGAAATGCGCGGTTGCCAATTCGTACGCGTATATTTGGTTCAAATTTGTAGGTTTTTTTACATATTTCACATATACGCCGTCACTGCAGGCAGCGCCGCCCATGGCAACATAAGGAACTAGAATTTGGCGTTTCTATCAAATCTGAGCCAAATTAAGATTGAGTGTACGTACCCGTAGAGACATCGGACGGTCGAAAAGCATGGTAAACAATCCTGAGCCAATATACTGGCTCAGGATTGTCGTGTTGGCTCAGGACTGTA